>LNAC01000341.1:1003941-1073876 GCA_002007465.1 Ailurus styani
GGGGGAGAAAAAGAGAGGAGGGAGAGAGCCCGCATGCATGCATGTGTGTGTGTACACACACACACACACACACACACACACACACACACACACACACACACGCATTCACGTGAGTGGGGGCAAATGGAGAGCATCTTTAAGCAGACTCCCTGATGAGTGCACAGCCTGAGGCTGGCTCCCCTCTCAGGACCCAGGAGATCATGACCTGAGCCGGAACCAAGAGCCGGAATCCAAAACTACGTTTTACGATGAAGCAATTATTAACTTTTATTTTTTTTTTAAGATTTTATTTATTTATTTGACACAGAGAGAGAGAGAGATCAGATCACAAGTAGGCAGAGAGGCAGGCAGAGAGAGAGGAGGANCAGGCTCCCCGCCGAGCAGAGAGCCCGATGTGGGCCTCGATCCCAGGACCCTGGGATCATGACCTGAGCCGAAGGCAGCGGCTTTAACCCACTGAGCCACCCAGGCGCCCTAACTTTTTTTTTTTAAGTTGTACAATGGGGTGCCTGGGTGGCTCAGTCAGTTAAGTGTCCAACTCTTGGTTTTGGCTCAGGTCATGATTTCTGTTCAGGATGCTGGGATTGAGCCCCTGGTCAGGCTCCCTGCTCAGTGGGGAACCTGCTTCTCCCTCTCCCTCTGCCCCTCTTCCCAGCTTGTGTGTGCTCTCTCTCTCAAATAAATAAAATCTTTAAAAATTAACTACCTGGCTCATCAGGGGTCATAGTAAAAAAAAATAATGCATGTTTAAAAAAATTGTGGTATAATTATATTGGGGAATGGAAAGAGGGGGGCATATAAATGATAATAAATCCTATCAATAATTAAGTCAAGAAAAAGTTAGAAATATGGGGATAAATCCCCAAAGAAAGAGCTGGAAAAGGTTAGTTGCTTCTAAAGAGTTGGGGAGGGGGAGACTGGGTGGCTCAGTGGGTTAAGCCTCTGCCTTCAGCTCAGGTCATGATCTCAGGGTCCTGGGATTGAGCCCCACATCGGAGTCTCTGCTCAGCGGGGAGCCTGTTTCCCCTTCTCTCTCTGCCTGCCTCTCTGCCTACTTGTGATCTCTCTCTCTGTCAAATAAATAAATGAAATCTTAAAAAAAAAAAACCCAAAAAACGAGGGGAGGGGGAGGTTGAATGGCAAGAAGTTACTGCTTTCTTAGGAGCCTTTTATCTTGAGATTTAAGTATTTATGTATATAAACAATTTACGTCTAACTTTGACAGACTTTTATTATGGAAAAAAATCAAGCCCATAAAAAAGACAGGATATAATTCTACAAGCACACATATATGTATGCAAAACATTGATTTTTAAATATTAAACGACAGGTTAAATTATGGATCAGACCTACAATTCAATGGTGTACAGTTACTATTTGGAACAAGTGTACATTGTCCATGACATATTGTGTGAAACAGAGTCACAGAACTGTACTTATTTTGTGTCTGGTGACTTCTGGAGTGAGATAATCCAGGCAAAGTGAACCTCTTACACTGAGCATATTTTGTTTTTTAATACAAAACTCTAATACACAGGGCATTAAGCAAACAAATAAATAAGGATATAGTGTCAGAATCTCCTTTTCTAGTAGTCAAGTTAAAATGCCCCTGGCTGGAACTAAGTAGACTCTCCCTACTCTCCCTAGAAAGCCTCGGGCTCCCTGCTGGATGCGGTAAGTGGAGTGAGGAGCCTGCCCCTCTAGCACCTTTTTGGGCTGCTGTGTGCTAGACCCTGTTCATGCTAGACTTTAACTCCCAACTTCATAGGGTTATGGCGTGGATTAGAACAGTGGCTGATACAAGGTAAGACCTATACGAACAAATCCTAGCTTTTACGACTGGCATGGCTTCAGGTGATAGGTTTTAGGGACCAATTATATGGTCAGAGCTAGGACATATCAGAGGGGAGGTAAGCAACACTAAAAAGAGACTGCGGGTGGAGGAAGGTGGGTAAGGACACCCTCTATCCTTTTTTTGGCCTACAGAAATGTGCTTCAAGAATCAACATGAGCTTTGGCATGTTCTGTAAACCAGTGTCATTCAGGACTTTAAAAACTTCAGATGTGCACCAAATACAAGAATGGTATTTTTTTTCTCAAGGCATGCTTGTGGTGACGATAGTTTGCTTGAATGTACAAAGAATGCAGACATTCCGGGGCACCTGGGTGGCTCGGTTGGTTAAGCATCTGCATTCAGCTCTGGTCGTGATTCCAGGGTCCTGGTATCAAGCCTGGAGTCAGACTCCCTGCTGAGCTGGTCCCTCTCCCTCTGTCCCTCCCTGCTTGTGCGCCCTCTCTTTCTCAAATAAATAAAATCTTAAAAAAAGAAAAATGCAGACATCCTCCTCGGGGCTATTTTCCTTACCTGTAAATAAGGGCGGTGTACTAGGCTTATTCAAATTATTTTTAAAGTCCCAACCATGTGCCAGGCTTTATAAGTAATCTTTAAGGTCTGTTCCAGCTCTGACACGGTACCATTTATTTTGGGGATCTCGTTGTTGGCAGGTGGTCAGTGTGGTTGTGCAAACAGCACTGTGCTGAGAGGCCCAAGTTCTTTTTTTTTTTTTTTTTTAAAGATTTTATTTATTTATTTGACAGAGAGAGAGATCACAAGTAGGCAGAGAGGCAGGCAGAGAGAGAGGAGGAGGCAGGCTCCCTGATGAGCAGAGAGCCCGATGCGGGCCTCGATCCCAGGACCCTGAGATCATGACCTGAGCTGAAGGCAGAGGCTTTAACCCACTGAGCCACCCAGGCACCTGAGAGGCCCAAGTTCTGGGCTCGAACCCAGGTGTGGTGTGCCAGCCCCTCAACACTGAAGGACAGCTGAACTCCTCAGCTCTAAGAGTGGGTACTAACTCATCTCCCAGGAGTACTGTGAAGATCAAATCACTGTCTGTGGGCCAGACGCTGTGCTCATAGCCGGTTATGCCTGGTCTCAGTGCTCCCATTCCCCCACTCCCCACAAGAGAGATACAGTTCCTCAACTCACGGACAGGAAACCGAGGGTCAGAAAGGCTGTCCCCAGGGGCAGACCTAGCCTGTACCGCCTCCAATCCTAAACACCAACCTCTGTTTAAAACTAGCCAAGCAGACCCAGGCTGCCATGCCTCAGAGATCTTTTGACTTTTACCTAGTCTGAGTATTTGGACAGAACAGGATGTTCTGAGAGAGAGGCCTGCCCTGATCTCTTTTCCACCTTCCCACAGTACCCACACTTGGGTTCAAAACGGGGCTGGCCATGACTTCTGTAAATTGAACCCAGCTTGTCCCCTGCTTTCCCCCCTGCACCTCCCCTGGTGGAAACATTCTTCCCTGGAGCGGGGGATGTGAGGCCTAGCGAGAGTACAAGAACAGAATTCCTAGAACTGCTGTTCCCATTCCAGGGAAAGGGAGAGTGTTTCACAACATGCTCGGGGGAGGCTCAGATGCCTATGCTCAGATGCAAGCCAGCAGCCTGTGAACTAAATACTCCGGATCATTTTACATTCAGCTCTTGCCAGCAGCCCTGTGTCATTGTGGAGGCAAACCCACAGGGTCTACTAGGGGTCTCTCTCCCTGCCCGCCACACACCAGGCAGTCTGTTTTGCAAGCTGAGCCACCTTGTCAGGGAGAAAATCTTGGGTAGAGAACCAGAGCATGCTTGGTCCAAGATTTTTCTTCGCTTCTGGCTCTATCAGCTCTGCAAAGGCAACTAAGACCTGGATGTTTCTTGGGGGCCAGAAATGTTACAAGGCTCCTTAAATACCAAATGAGGGCAATCGATGAGTGACAAAGGGCCCTCTCGCCTTTGAGGCCCTGACATATGAGGGAATAGTCCACTTTATTTGAAAATAAAGCAGCAGGGACAGAGCTTTTGCAGAAACATGCAGAACGAAACAGCCAAAGTAATTATTCTAAGGGCTGGCCACGCTCCTTCCCCTTCTCTTACTTGCCCCCAAACACTTCAAAATGCACCAGTACAGAACAGGGTAAGGCTACCCCTGGAATTCATTACCAACAGGGAGTGCCCGTCTGAAATGCCTCCTGTTCCACAGCTACAAAAGCGGTAGTTGGAAAAGGGAGGAGCCGTTTTCTGTGTGAATTGCCTCCACACCACATCCAAACTCATTTGCTTAAGTCACAACCTCCAGTACCTCCATCAAACTGTCTTTGGAGATAAGGGCTTTAAAGAGGTCATTAAGTTAAAACAAGACTGTTAGGGTGGGGCCCTGATCCAATACACAGGTATCCTAAGTGAGGGGGGGGTGTGCCTGGGTGGCTCGGTTAGGCGGCCAACTCTTGGTTTCGGCTCAGGTCATGATCTTGGGGTTATCAGACTGAGTTTCTCCTGCCCGCCCCCAGTTCTGTGCTCAGTGGGGAATCTATGCATACATGTTCGCTCTCTGTCAAACAAATAAATAAAATCTAAAAAAAAAAAAAAAAAAGGAGAGCGAGAGAGAGGGAGATACCTCAGATATCAATAAAGAGGCAGCAGGAGGAGAGCCATCTGCAAGCCAACGGGAAGGGCCTTGAGAGAAACAAACCCAGACAGTACTTTGATCTTGGACTTCCAGGCTCCAGAACTGTGAGAAAATACATTTGTGTTGTTTAAGCCACCCGGTCTGTGGTATTTTGTTATGGCAGCCCTAGCAAGTTAATATAGGTCTGCTTTCCGCCTTTATTGCAAAGGGCAGGAGACAGAAACCGATGTACACACACACACTCTCTCTCTCTCTCTCTCTCTCTCTCTCTCTCTCTCTAAAGCAGCAGACCTGGGTAGCCTCCACACTGTGTGCATCACCAGGAAACCAAAGGGAGTTCCGGACCCACCTGCGCCTGCTGGCATTCTCGCTCCTACACATTTTCGGACCACTGGGCTCAGAACATGACTCCATCCCCCTGCCAGTGCTCCAGAAAATCGAGGAAGTTCAGAGAGTGCTGGGCAGGGGCAGCTGGGCAGGGCAAGCGTGGGCTCCCCTAAAGGGTGTTCCCAAAGCCTGGCTGCTTGAGGAGGGAAGAGGAGGCAGGCTAGGTAGCAGGTGGCAAGGGAAGCATGACCCAAATAGAAGGTATTGTCCAGGGGCCTGGCATCATGGCCACCTGTAGAGTTTGCTTGGTGGAGCTGAACACGGTCCTTGAAAATGGGGCACAGGATCTACAACTCAACGTTTTCAGGAAGGTGTCCTTAGTTCTTAACCCAACAGTCAATTCACAGGCTTGTGATTCTGGTCTGTTTCTGTACCTGGCCTTGGCTCTGCCTGGCCACACAGCAGGATAGGCAGTTAGGTAAGTTCCCTCAAAGGACCACACTTTGAGGCTTGGCCTTTGTGGAAGCTGCCTGAACATGTGGCCCTATAACTCTTCCCGTCCCTGCCCTACAGCTTCTCTCATTCCAAGGCAGTCATCTCCTCCTTCTTGGAATCTGGGCTAGCCCCGTGGCTTGGTTTGACCCACAGAATACTGCATATGTGGGCCTAGGTCTCAAGGGGCCTTGAAAAGTCATGTAAATAATAAGGTTAGACTCAGGTTAGACTCCTGAATGGCATGGGACCAAGACGACAGAGAACTCCCAGCCTTCCAGGTCCCCCTAGCAACGCCCCAGACATGTGGTTAAGGCGATCTTGGACCTTCAAGCCTAGGACAATCTAGCTGCCAACTCTATGTAGCCAGATGAGTGACCTCAGGGAGCTCATCAAAGAATGCTCAACCAGCCCAAAGAATGGAGAGGAGTAACAAATCATTGTTGCTGAAGTTATACTAAATTTTTTGACATTCCAGGCCTAGTATCTGAGCTCTAATTTCAGGGACATGGACATTGGATTACAAGACACCTTGGTCTGCCCGTGTCCCTGATCATCCAAACGTCACAGGCAGATACGACTTACTTCTGCCTAATCAGTGATGCTGCGTGCAAACAAGTAAACGAGGAGCATGCATCCCAGTGTCTGAGGCCTTGGCCCCACTAGTGACATGTTCCATACAAGGGCCACTTCCTTCTGCTTTCTGCTCAATAGTTAAAATAGCAGTGTTAGTAACACTGTTATCTATAATACTGGCATAAGTGAGAAAGTTCAGGGAAAGTAGTTCTGTCCCTGGGACATTCCAAGGTAAACAATTACATACACCCCACAACTGAAAGGGCAGAAAAGAAAAATTAGAATGTTATCATTAAGCCAGCTCAGACCCAGGCCCGATGGCAAAGGAGCCAGGTTGCCCTGAGAATACTGGCATTCTAGGAGTCCTTTCAACTCTTCGCTTTTTTTTTTTTTTAAGATTTTATTTATTTGATACACAGAGAGAGAACACACAAGCAGGTGGAGCGGCAGGCAGAGGGAGAGACGGAGAAGCATACACCCCGTTGAGCAGGGAGCCCAATGCGGGGCTTGATCCCAGGACCCTGGGATCCTGACCTGAGCTGACGTCAGGTGTTTAACCAACTGAGCCACCCAGATGCCCCAACCCTTCTCTTTCTAAACACCTCACTCAGCACTCAAAAGCCACGGATAGGAAGATGAGCAACACTGCTGGGAAAGAACTTCCCTTCTACTCCAGGGAACAAACATGTAAACAAATACACGTGATTCATTTGTCATGAATCATAATGGAGGAAGGCCTTGGCGTGGCTCTGAGATCTGAAAGTGACAGGTTTTCTGTTTGTTTGAACATGTAAAATCTAGGTGTATAAATGAACATTCTTCGTTAAAAACCTTCCCTCTGGGAAGCAATCCTCTTTTCCATACTGCCGTCCCATCTTCATTCCTCCCCTGCAAGGAGATCAAATAAAGACCTATACCTCAATGCTTTATACCGACAGACATGGTACCACCCTGCCTGTCCTTTTACTAAATTTGGTAATAAAGGACTTTTGCTCTTTCAGAAAAAAACACGTAAGTTAAAACATCAAACTCCTGTTTTCAATCAGGCCCTGCCATCCTCTGAGGACACTGGAAGACAACGACAAAACGTAAGCCTTGGAAGGCAATTAAAATCTCACAGCTGTGTGCCGTGTTACATATTAGCAGGTAAGGCCTCGAAGGCTGACGACTTGGAGCGAGCGACTCTCACGTGAGAATCATACAAGTTCTACTGGTTATGGAGGGTGGGGGGTGTCTGCCTAATCGCCTCATTCTACGGCTATGACTTGATGCTTCCAATTCTGTTTCAGGTGTGTCTCCATCTTTAAGTAGCAAACCAAGCCCTCGAGGTCAGAATGTCTTCTGGTTCTGGATTCAGTGAATGCCTTACAACCAGGGAGACTGGTGGGCATCAGGAAGAGTTTGGGGTGCTCTACACCAGGGCCCCCATCAAAGCCTTTAATGAGGGACAATGTGGAATGTTCTAAACGCTTTGCAAGGGGGCTCAGAACAGTGTGAGAAGAGGGCCCATTACATTTCCCTCACTGCCTTAATGATGAGATCCTGGGCAATGAGGACACACAATCTTCCCCTATGTGACTGAGGCCTCGGGACACTGGTTGTGCTCTAGCTTCAGTGCCTGGCGCACCTCCTCCTCTTCCCAGACCTGTCTGTTTCATAGCCAAAGACTTGGGAGCTGCTCCAAGGTAAGCTTCCTGGGCACAGACTTTGTTTATCTAAACCAAGGGTGCCATTAACACCTGTAGCCTAACCTGCCTACTTCTGATTAACCTTATCCAGGTACAGGGTTTGGGTATGATTACCAGCCAAGCAACCCTGGAGGCTTGGGGGTCAAGCATCCAACATGCAATGGGGAACATGGAGGTTGATGGCAGAGGGGTGGAAGGTTTCTGACCCGTTCAAAGTTTCTGCTGGTCTGTGGTGTCACTGGTCATTTTTAAGACTTCAATGGCTCAAATATTCATACACAACACTCCTTTTAACAAATTTCTCTAAAGTTCTCCAGACTTCTAACCAGATCAGTGGTTTAGCTTGTGAAAGGTTAATGACCATGGAAAGTAAACTGGCGTCTTAGGGATGCAGATGGCTCAAATCAGCTGCTGTTCCTGTTCCTCTGGGGACAAATACTGCAGTGCCATTCCCAGCAAGAATGACCTGCAGACACTCTGAGAGCTCCTGACACCTGCAAATTAGCTAGTGTGGGCACCTGCACAGACTCTCTCTAGACCTTGGTTTGAAGGCTGATGCCAAACCCAACCTCAAGAGAAGTTTACCTGGTTAGAAGCATCACTTTTTGCCAGACCCCAGAGGTGTAAAAAGGTGGGGGAAGTCACATTCCACTAATTTCTGAGTACTCAGTGTGGTACTTAGATCAATCACTGGGAGCTGGATAGAAATGTAGAATCTCAGGCCTAAACCCAGAACCTACAGAATCAGTCTGCATTTAAGTGAGGTCCCCAGGTAATACATATGTACATTGAGGAATGAGAAACAGCACTCTAGGCCAGAGCAAAAGGGTGCCAGAAATGGCCTTTTCTTAGGTTAAGCTTCTTTGCCTTGGCAAAGAGGTAGGGTGAAGTTGGGCTTTGAAGGGAGACTCTAAGCCTTGGCTAACTGAGGCAGACTAGACTCGCTGACATTAGCAGAAGCAAAGTGTGTTTTTCCAAGTTATGGACTGTGAGCTGTGCCTGTCCCTCTGGACATTCCAGACAAGAAAGCTGGCTTTAGGCTCCTGGCCTGGCACTGCTAGCTTTCTTCCAGCTGGTCTCAGACACAAAGTTACAGTCTGGTCCAGGTGCCCCTGTCCCTCTCTCCCAAATAAAGACCTTCAAAGGCAGGGAGATTTGTTCTGGTTTACAAAACAAACAAACAAACAAACAAACAAAAACACACACCAAAAAAAAAAAAAAAGCCAACAACAAACCCAAAACCAAGAAAACCCCAAAACCCAAACCAAAAAACCCATTTCCCAGTTCATGGTGAGAAATGGATCAGATTTCCCTACAAACAGTAACCCTGGCCATGGCAATCTGACTTGTCCCCATCCAGCAACAAAGGGTGTAAGAAAGAGCACCTGAGCCTTCAGACCTGCCTCAGTGTCCCCCTAAAAAGACCAAGTAGAAATTCACACCCTCACTTGAAGGAACACCGAAACTGTCAGGAAAGATCCTGGTAGACACAGCATGACACAGAGAAAGTCCACCAAATGGACTACAGAAGACCTATATAGCAGGGAAAGAGAATCTGAGTCAAGGGCGGAGAAAGAAGGCTCACCGAGGAATTTTCCTTGATCGTTTTTAATAGAAGAGAGCGCATTTCTCCCCTCTATGCTTGGATACTATTTCTTGTTCAATCTGAGAAAGCCGTGTGATGCTGGACAAGGGACCTGTGTTTTCAAGTTTGGGGCCCGGATGAAACAAGCACATCTATGATCCTTAACAGTTCTAACGTTGTATGTTTTGGACCAAACGGCTCAAGACCTCCCATCTGGCAGTGTTTGCCAGTGCTGGGACCATTACCTGAGAAAATAAGCATGTGGCCCCCGATGCTGCCAAGGGACGAGGCTGCCGCTCTCTTCCCGCGACCACCTGCACCCCTGCCTCTCAACCGAGCGCACTATCTGTGGCGTTTTCGAGTAGTATGGGCCAGAGCGGGGGAGGGGAGGGGAGGGGAGAAGGGCGAAGCGGGGCGAGGGCAGCGCGAGGATGGTAGGGAAGTGGTGAGCCACGAGGATTTCATCATGCAAACGGGCGGGCGGGTTTCATCAGCGCCTGTGCGCCGGGGCTCCCGGGCTGGGAGGGAATGCCCGGCTCCCGAGGGCAGCCCAAGTCTGGCCCCCACCCGTGCCAGCTCAGCTTCCTCTGCCTCATACACTCTCAGGGAGGTCACACGGTTCCCCCTCCCCGCTGGACAGAAGAACGTGTTTTTCTGCACAGCCCTGCCCGCGGCCCACGTCCCTCTGCGGAGATCCCACACCCGCAAACGGGCAGCCTGCCACGGGTGCAGGTGAGGCGCGGCCGGGGCAGGCGGGCGCCCTCGGCCCGAATCCTCCGTCGAGGGTGCTGGCCCAGTGCAAAACTGGGGGTGCCTCGGGAAAGCAAAGGGATTCGGCAAGAGTCGTTTACCCCAACAGACACCGCCCACCCCAGGCCAGGCCTCTCCTAGCCCCCAGGCCACACTGACCCCACGCTGTGCTGCCTCAGAACGCCCCCACACCCACAACGGGCAGCACGCCTCAGCATGTGGTCGTTCTGGAAGCGAGCGTATCTGTCTGGGTAGGGGGGCTCAGCTGTCTCTCCCAGAAGGAGGAAAGACTAACAGAGCAGTTTGCAGCCCGGCTCGGGAGCTCGCAGCCAGGGGGCAGGCGGTGGGAGGCGGCCATCTGCTGGCTGGCTCCCGGTGGCCACCTCCGTGACTGTCGCTGCCTCCCGGGTGCCTTTATTCCAGTCACCGCGCCCCTCGGCCCGGTGGCCCCGTCCGACTGGCGGCTCCCGACCCCTCCCGCACCGCCCAGTCAGTCCACGCCGCCCGCACCCGGAGCCCGCGCCTACCTCCCGGGGTGGTGCTGAAGAGCGTGCCGCCGGGGGTGGTGCTGTAGTCCCCGGGCGGCAGCTGCACGCCGTCGCCGAGGATCACCCGGCGAGTGTTGGGGATGGCCCGGCTTGGGGTCTGGCTGCAGCTGCTGCCCCCAGACATGGTCTCCCGCGCGCAGCGCCTGCAGCCAGAGCGTGGCCCTCGGGCCGCCCCGGCCCCTCCCACTTCGCCTCGTCCCGCCCCCCCGCTCACCCCTTCCGCCTCTGGGGCTAGACGCCCCCTGGGATTTGTAGTTGCCTCGGCGCGGCCGCCCCACCCGCCTCCGCGCGGCTACCCGTCCGTGTGCTCCTCGGCAGCTCAGGTCCGAGGCGCCCTCCCGACGGAGCCCTGCGCGCCGGTGCGGCCGCCGCCCCGCTTCGGCCCACCCCGTTCGCTCGGGGGTGCTTCCCCGCCACGCTGGCGGAGACGGGGTGGGGCGGGGGCCGGGGGCTTGTGTGTCAGGGCGGTGTGTCAGGGCTGTGCGGGGTTGCTGGCAGTCCCGGCGCTTGGGGAAGGCCTGGTTTCTACAGGAGTTCTCTGGGCGGGATGGTCCCCTCAACCCTCAACCTTCCGTGCTTTAGTTCCTCGGATGAGAAAGCGGGGGTTAACTGGTCACTTCCCCTTATCGGTTTTTTGAGGCTTAACGATATAAAGAAATAACCAAAAATGGGCGTTCCATGGCTTAGGGGACGGTGAACAAGCCGCCCAGCTGGGTGAGGAGGCTAACGCTAGAGCTAGAGCCCAGGTAGAGATGGCAGGGGTTGGACGTAGGTGGTGGCTGGGGTGTGAGGGCTAAGAGTTAGCCAGCGAGGTTCCTTGAGGCCCTTTGAGTTGGGTACAAGGGTCCACAGGCCGCCTGACACTGGGGGCACTCCCTGAACGAAAGAATGAATGAATGAGTCCTCAAGGAGCTCTGCAAGTGGGGACAGAAAAATGCCTGGAGGCGGAAAAGCCCATTGGGTGAGAGAACAGTTTATGTCATTAAGGCGACTCATGCAAGGGGAGAGGAGACAGAACAGTTTAAAAGAGAAATTGGGGTCGGATGGTGAAGGGTCTTTTAAAGCATGCCAAGGTGTTCAGACTTTGTCCTAGGAGGGTAGATTAAAAACTAAAATGATCTGGAAGAATAAGTGCAACATGTCTTTCAAATGATCTTACATATATATTTTCTTAAGTTGAGGTTTTTACAAATTGAGCTTAGATCTGCTAACATTCTATGTCAAAATCTTAGAGTTCTAATATGCAGAGGTCTCCACACCTTTTTTTAAGTTCACCACTGTCTTGTTTAAAAAATGAAAACCAGGGGCGCGTGGGTGGCTCAGTGGTTTAAGCCTCTGCCTTCGGCTCAGGCCATGATCCCAGGGGACTGGGATAGAGTCCTGAGATGGAGGCCTGGCATTGGCATCGGGCTCTCTGCTCAGCGGGGAGACTTCTTCCCTCCTCCCTCCCCACCCCCCACACCCCGCCTGCCTCTCTGCCTACTTGTGATCTCTCTCTCTGTCAAATAAATAAATATTAAAAACAAAAAACCCCTGAAAATCAGAGTCTTAGAGAGAAGCAGGGTTTGCCTAAAATCACACAGCTATGAAAGACCCGAGGCAAAGCTAGAAGACCCAGGCTCCCCTCCCCTCCAGGGCTGCCCTTTTGTCAACACACAGGAAAACAAATCATTGGATGTGCATTTTTGGTTAGAGCTGAGCTTCCAGGGAAGGCACCCGCTTAGCTCAACTCTCGCAATGATCTCTGCACATGGATTGGAGAAGATTCCATCCCATCTTGCTCTACTCAACCGGTAGGCAGGGAAGGACAATGGGCCAATTTTATCATTTTAAGTAAGTGGAATTTCTCTGGGTAGCCACCAGGCACACAGGTCTAGTCCTTAAGCAGCCCTGGACTTCCCCAGTGTTTGTCTCAATACATCTCTGCTGAGCTGGACCCGTTTAGGGAAAGAGTGTCCACATAGGGTCTCCGGGAGTGGCTGCTTGAGGAGGAAGTAGCAGGCACCACAAGAGCGAGAAATGCTTTCAGATTCTCTAGATCACACCACAATACAGGCTGTTTTAGGAAACCCCTCAGGTTAGGGAGGAGTTTGAGGGGCCTAGGCAGTGGGAGAAAAGTGACCCCGTGTGTTCGTTTTAATCCATTCCTAACGTTATTTGATGCTGAAAACCTTCCCCCTTCACCACTGGGAGTCCTTCACATTAGCTAGTGCATCCTGTCGCCGTGGCCGCGGTGGCCTCTGGAGGCTACCATGTTTTCTCGTACAATAATGGCTTCCTATGCTTCCCGCCCCAGATCAAGATTCAACCATTTAAAAAAGACATATTCAAAACAAAAGCAAAAAAAAAAAAAAAGCTCATAGATACAGAGACCAGACTGGTGGTTGCCAGAGGCAGAGTGGGGGGTGGGGCAGTTGGGGCGAGGGGAGAGGGGGAGGAACTGGGTGAAAGGGGTCAAAAGGTACCAGAAAAACAAAACAAGACAAAACAAAAAACAAACAGGCAGATTTTCCAGTGACTAGAGGATAAACAGACTATCATTGAAAAGAAACACATCTTACTGCGAGAAATAGCTTTGCTGTTCGTTATTGGAGGCAAAGCAGAAGTGAGAGTCATGTTGTCACGGCCGATGCGCACGAAAGGGCTGAATGTTGGGGAGCCTGAAGACATAGCCTGGAGGTTACATGAGCTGATGTGAAGGAGTCTGTTAAAAAACAAAATTCTAGGGTGCCTGGGTGGCTCAGTGGGTTAAAGCCTCTGCCTTCGGCTCAGGTCATGATCTCAGGGTCCTGGGATCGAGGCCGCATAGGGCTCTCTGCTCGGCGGGGAGCCTGCTTCCTCCTCTCTCTCTGCCTGCCTCTCTGCCTACTTGTAATCTCTCTCCCTCTGTCATATAAATAAATAAAATCTTTAAAAAAAATTCTACCGAGTGCATTTGAAGATCTAATTGGCTTTGTGACATGTTTTCCAGGATCTACCAAGTAGAGGGATGCTCCTAGGAGTTGTACAAAATAGAGGGTTTTTATAGGAAGGAGGATAGGGCAAGGACATTATTAGCAAAAAGGAAAAGATGGTTACATCTTCTTTTTGAGGGGGAAGGGGATAGCAGGGTTCTTATCATGGGGATTACCTTACCAGAGCTGATTAGGAAATTTCAAATGGACTGTTAAAAGGTCACATTCTTGGGGGAGGTTCAAACTGCGGTGAGGTTTTGGTTTGCTGTGGTTGGGGACAAATGACTCCGTTTTGGGCTCCTCGTCCCTCTTATAACAATTCCCAATGGGGAATTTAACATTTTAATATGGTTTGTGGGCTCAAGAGATTACAAAAAATTCTAGTGGCTCAGAGCAGGGTCTGCAGTCTTTAAAAGGACCTCAAGAGTAGGTTCTTAGGCTTAAAATCATCTTCTTCCTGTGTGGGAACCACACCCTGGTGCTGGTGAGTGCCGGGAGTGGCCACCTGGGATTCACCTGGGGTTGCCTTCCCATGATTGGCTCTAGGGGTGTGTGTACACCTGAGAAGTTTTGTGTGCTGCTCGGGAGAGCAACACAGCAGAGAGCCTCTGGTGGCAACTGAAGAGCAGGATCAGTGGGAGACCAGCTCCTTGGACCTAACCAGCCCTCGGAGATATCAGTTAGGGTCACTCACACTGGGTCATTTGAAAAGAATTTGATAAAAGAGTGGTTTACTAAGGTGTGGGCTGGAGGTAGGGAAACCATAAGGTCATCTGTAGTATCTGGGGCTGAAACTGGGCCTGAAGGAACAAGGGGAAGGTGTGGGTACTGAAATCCAGAGAGAAAGGGAGAGCACTCGAGTGTGCACTTGAGAGCACAAATCCAGGCTCACTGTGTGGAGTGGCCACACCAGAGCTGTCACCTTCAGTCCTGGCCAGGCACAGGGAGGGGGCTAGGGAACAGAACTCACATCTCTCTGACCTCCAGCCCTCTACTTTCCTGTCTGACTCTCTAATGGCCTAATCCAGCTGGAAGACAAAGGACAAGGGAGAGCTCAACCTCCCGGGGCATAGAGCAGGACAGAAAAGAGTGGAGATTGGATCTACAGGGGCAACAGAAGATTCTAGCACAGTGAGTAGAGAACACATCAGGAGGGGAGTGCTGTGTGGAGCAATCCAGAGCAAATCCTGGTTTGGAGCAAATGTGTGTGTGCATGTGAAGGAAGCATGCTGAGCCTCACAACGCACTCTTCTTGTTTTGGGGTGATGGCAGTGACCCGTGCCCACAATCCCCTTGTGTGAGAGGTCAAGGTCCTTGGTCCCCAAATATTCCTCCAAACCCCCAAATGTCTTCTCCACTCACAGCTTGGTGCTTGAACTTCTTCCATTTTAGCTTTTTCCTTTTAGCTGAAGGTTCTGCTAAATGTAAACTGTCCTTGGCATTCATGACTCTACAAGTAAGGAAAAAAGGAAGCAAACATTTCCTGAGCTCCTACTCTGTGCCTACTACACCCAATGCAAGAGGTTTGATATTGACAAAATCAATAAATCATGCCACAACCTCATAAGGCAAGTATTATACACATTGCAGGCACAAGGGGTGGGGAGGGCAGAGGGAGAGGGAGCAGGGAGCCTGACTTGGCCCAGGACCCTGGGATCATCACCTGAGCCAGAGGTAGCCGCTTAACCAACTGAGCCACGCAAGCGCTCCTCTCCCCTCTTATAAGGGCACCAATCTCATCGAGGGAGCCCTACCCTCATGACCTCATCTAAACCTGATTACCTCCCAACGGCCCCACCTCCAAATACCATCCCACTGGGGCTTACCATCACTTGTGGATTTGGAGGCTGACACAAACATGCAGCCCTTAAACAGACAGAAATCTTGAGGACTTTAGCCTAGGGTAGGTCGGCCCTGGTTTTCTGGGTGGTGACAGTGTCCTTGCCCAACCCTCCCAGCAAGGGTTCTGATATAACGGTCCTTTCTTTCCTTTCCCTGACTCCAGCTGAACACCCAGTTTCAGTCTTCTAACCTCACTGGATCTCACAGAAAGCAATGCTCTCAGTAGTGCCATGTTTGAACTCAAAACCGATGCTATGGTGTTAATTCCATGGGTTTTTATAGACAAAGCATCCTGGGTTCAAAATCCACTTATAATCTGTGTGACCTTTCCCAAGCACTCTGAAATTCAGTTTTCTCATCTGTGAAATGGAGATAACACTACCTGTCACACAAAGCTTATAGCACAATGTTTGGGACCATTTGGACTTAGTGAATAGAGTTGTCTGGAAACCCACCTCCTGATTCCCAGGCCTGGACTTCTGCCTCTTTGAAGCACATTTCCTTTATTTCCTTTATTTGAAGCACAAAATGTGACATTTATTAAGTGTTCTAGCATGCCGGGAGCCTGGCTCTGCCGGTAGATAGCCAGTGATCCTAACGTCTGCGTCAGAGGGTTGTCTGGTACACACGAGAAAACATACAGACAAATAAAAAAGAAAGAACTGGGAGTGTGATGGGAAGGGGTTGGTGGTGGCTGGGATTTACTCTTTTATAGCCACCCTAGGGCGTGGGAAGTGCTAGGGAAACCAAGAATTCTCTCAAAGGCGGGGAAAATGATTAACCCTGCAGCAGGCCACCCAGTCTGAGGTAGCTGCTGGGCTGGAGCGCCCTCTGGTGGCCTTTCCACTGAGCCTAGAGGTTTGGCTTTGTAAATTTCTTCTTCTTCCTCTTCCTCTTTCTTCCTCTTCCTCTTCCTCTTCTTCGCAGGGGGAGTGAGAGAGGGAGAAGCAGGCTTTCCAGCACAGCAGGGAGCCGGATGCGGGGCTCGATCCCAGGACTCTGGGATCATGACCCAAGCCGAAGGCAGACGCCTAATGACTGAGCCACCCAGGCGCCCCTGTCAATTTTTCTTCTTTTTCTTAAATCCAGTTGCTTAGACAGTCCGTCCCTCCTTTCATTCACTCAACAAAATTTTACTGAGATTGCTTTTTGCCAGAGGATAGTCTAGACACTGAGGATATAGCGGTGAACAAAACAAACCAAATCTCAGCAGTGTCTAAACTAACTCGATATAGGTTTAGTAACTTCCATTTCGATCCCTGAAGCCTATTATTTACTCCTTTTTTTATATTGCCAAAAGTGATTTTGTGAAAGACTAGCACACATACAGCTTAAATAAAGGGAAACCAGGGGATCATGCAACATTGGTGCAAATGTGAGAAGTGAGGTTTTTGGCTCTATTTTAAATGACTTGCCAATGGATGTCAGTGCTTCCTTCCTTTATTATAGATTATGCTTCTGGTTTTCATGTGCTTTTCAGGTTTGTTCATGAATGCATTTACAGGGGTTTCTCTAGGTCTGTGCTAAGTCACACATGACAAAGATTAAATTAATTAAGATTAAAATTTTAGTTTTTTCAGTTGCACTACTCACATTTCCAGTGCTTAAGACCCACATATGACTAGTGGCTATCTTACTGGACAAGGCAGATAGAGAATGTTTCTATCGCAGAGAGTTCTACTGGATGACATTGTAAGCAGTGATGGGGATCCAGCTGTGGGAATGTCACATTACCCTAGAGTGCAGGTATAATCTATCCACTCCTTTCTTCCACCTGGTTACCTACAGTTTGGAAATTGGCCTCTGGCTGGTACCATAAGGAAAGCCTCCAGAGGGTGTGTGAGCTGGAAGCCCTAACTTCCTCCTGTTCACTGACGCTTTTGGGAGAGCGCCCATGGTCTCTGTTCCTCTTTGGCCCAGGCTCTCATCCAAGTGCACCTCATACCAGCAGAGGGGGCTGGTTCCCCCGCTGATCAACCCTGTGGTTTCTTCTTCCTTGGAGATTTGGTTGCCCAAGTTTTGCCTCTCTGGCCCCTTGATCACCGGTCGCCAGCTCTGCTCTTGACCTCTGCCCTTTCTGGCTCTAACTCTGGGCTTGAAGGGGCTGGGGGAATCTTCTTATTGAGGGCTTATACACAAAGAAGCGATTGAACTCCTCCTATGAGACAGTGAGGGGGCAATGAATAGGGGTGTGTGAAAAGTTGAAAGTCTTCACTCGTGAGGCACTTCCATTTACTTAGCAGCAAAGATAGCTCGATTGAGTATGCTGAACCACAGTCTCTTCCCATTTCTGCTACTAACTACCTCTATGACTTTGGGCACATCAGTTTATCCATAAGTGGTGAGGGATGTGGGTGATGATTTCCAAGGTTTTCTGCAATTCTATACTCTAAAACTTGGCCAAAGTCTTTGTGATTCTGGTGGACAAAGATGTTATGATCCAGATAAAATAGATTCCCTTCCCAAAGAGATATCTCCAGGCTCAGTTTCACTGGAGAATTCTTTCAAATATTTAAAGAAGAATACTTAGGGTGCCTGGGTGGCTCAGTGGGTTAAAAGCCTCTGCCTTCGGCTCAGGTCATGATCTCAGGGTCCTGGGATCGAGGCCCGCATCGGGCTCTCTGCTCGGCAGGGAGCCTGCTTCCTCCTCTCTCTCTGCCTGCCTCTCTGCCTACTTGTAATCTTGCTCTGTGTGTCAAATGAATAAATAAAATCTAAAAAACAAAACAAAAAAAATAAAGAAGAATACTTAAAGGAACACTGATTTTCTACAACCTCTCCCAGAAAAAAAGAGGAGAGAACACTTCCTAACTCATTTTATGAGGTCAAAGACAATACTGAAAAAAAGAAAACTATAAGCCAATATGTGTTAAGAATGTAGGAAAAAAACCTTATAGACCAATATCTCTTATGAATTTAGACCAATATCTCTTTCAAAATCCTCAATAAAATATAAGCAAATTGATTCTATCATTATAAAATAATTATAAATACAAAAAAATTATATACCATGACCAAGAAGGATTTAGTCCACATACATAGTCTGATTCAATTTTCTTGTTTTTTAAAATTTTATTTATTTAATTATTTATTTACTTATTTATGTATGTATGTATGTTAGTCACCATACAGTATTTCATTAGTTTTTGATGTAGTATTCCATGATTCATCATTTGCATATAACACCAGTGCTCATTGCAATATGTGCCCTTCTTACTACTCCATCACTGGGCTAGCCCATCCTCCCTCCCCCCCCTGACGGATTCAATTTTCAAAAGTCCATTGTATCAAGTGATCAGTAAAGTTGGGTTAACAAAAATGTCTACCATATCAACAGGCTAAAGAAAAAAGGAAGAAGGAAAAAGAAGGCTAAAGAAGAAAAATCATACAATCTTATCAATTGGTGCATTGGTGCAGGGAAAGTGTTTGACAAAATTCAACAATCATTCACGGTAAATATTCTCAACTTGATAAAGAACATCTGTGAAAAGCCTACAGCTAGCATGATAGTTGATGGCGAGTGACTGAGTGTTTTCCTGCTAAGACTGAGAACAAGGCAAGCATGTCTATTCTCATCACTCTTATTCAACATAGCACTGGAATTCCTAGCCACTGCAATAAGGAAGAAAAAGAATAAAAGGCAGAGTGGAAAGGAAGAAATAAAACTGTCCCTATTCGTAAATGACATGATTGCCCTTAAAGAAAGTCCCCAAATAATCTACCAAAAAAAAAAATTCCTTTAACTTCTGTATGAGTTCTGCAAGGATGCGGGATCAAAGATCAATACACAAAAATCAACCGCAGTTCTGTATATGAAAAACAAACCTGTAGAAACTTTAATTTAAAATAATTTACCATTTGTATAAACTTAACAAAACATGCACAGGATCTATATGCTGAAAACTACAAAATGCTAATGAAATAAATCAAAGAACACCTAAATAAATGGGTATACTATGGTCATTGATTGGAAGACTCAACATAGTAAAGATGTAAATTCTCTCCAAATTCATCCATAGGTTTAATGTAATTCCTATCAAAATTCTAGCAAGGAAGCGAAATAAGTCAATCAGAAAAAGACAAATATCATATGATTTCACTCATAAGTGGAATTTAAGAAACAAAACAAACAATTAAAGAAAAAGAGACCAAAAAAACCCCAACCCAGAGTCTTAACTGTAGAGAACACACCGCTGGTTACCAGAGGGGAGGTGGTGGTGGGGTGGGTGAAATAGGTGATGGGGATTAAGAACACACTGATCATTATGAGCACTGAGTAATGTATAGAGTTGTTAAGTCACTATATTGTACACCTGAAACTAATAATAATCTTTTATGTTAATCACACTGGAATTACATTTTTTTAAGAAAGACTTTATTTGAGAGAGAGCAGGAGCAGGGGGGAGGGGTAGAGGGAGAAGGAGAAGCAGCCCCCATGTGGGCTCAATCCCAGAACCCTGGGATCATAACCTGAGTGAAAGGCAGATGCTAAACTGACAGAGCCACCAAGGTGCCCTACACTGGGATTTTTTTTTTTAAGATTTTATTTTTTTATTTAACAGAGAGAGACAGCGAGAGAGGGAACACAAGCAGAGCGAGTGGGGTGAGGGAGAAGCAGGCTTTCCGCTGAGCAGGGAGCCCGATGTGGGGGTTGAATGATCCCAGTACCCTGAGATCATGACCTGAGCTGAAGGCAGACGCTTAACACCTGAGCCACCCAGATGCTCCCCTTCACTGGAATTAAAAAAAAAATCCTAGCAAGGTATTTTGTAGACATAGATAAGGTTATTCTAACATGTAGATAGTAAAGCACAGGCCCTAGAATAACTAACAATCTTAGGGGACAAAACAGGAATAAACTGAGAGGAATTTCTCTGTCTCATATAAGATAAAACATACTGTGGAAGCTCAGGATGAAAGGGAAGGAGGACCAAACCCTGGCCAGCCCTTCCCTGAAAGAGCCTCTCTGGAGGCTGAGGCATCAATGATCACAGGAAAGGCGCAGGGGACACAGGAAGTCCTATTTCCCAGAGAAAATTCCCCATCCTCTTTGAGCTCCTTCATGAATGGCATGGACTTAGGTACTCCGTGGGCTTGGGAGGGAGAATCTGAAATTCTGCTTCTTGAGCGTGTCTCATGGGGGAGTCATATGTTCTCCTTTCCTCAAGTGCACCCATAATTATTTTATTTTTAAAAAAGATTTTCTTTATGTATTTGAGAGCAAGAGAGAGTGAGAGACAGAGAGAGCACAAGCAGGGAGAGCAGTAGGTAGAGGGTGTGAGAGAAGCAAACTCCCCACCGACCAGGGAACCCAATGTGGGCTTTGATCCCAGGACCCGCAGATCGCGGACCTGAACCGAAGGCGGATGCTTAACTGACTGAGCCACCCAGGCGCCCAGCACCCATAGTTTGAAGGTAGACTGGTATCTTCTTGTTCCTGGTTAATAGTTGTGTGCTAGACATGATTCTGAATGTATCATTTGCTCTTTGCCTTCTGTGAATTCTCATTTTAAAAGGAGAAAAGAGTGGTGCAGGTTCTGTTTCAAATTTAGGTTAAGAAGCAGCATTGAAATAGGGGCTACTTAGAACAAGTCACACACACAGGTGAAATCAGGAATTTCAGTGATTGTTTATTTCTAATTTTCTATTTGATTCTTTTCCAGATCTGCCTGCTTTTTTCTAAAAAATGTCTTATTTTCTTCATTAAAGGCTATATTCAGTTATCTCTTTAATAACTTGAAACTCTCTTGTTGTATAGTGTCTTTCAGACTATTCTATTGTTTCTAATTCTCGGGATGCTAATTCTCCTCTTACTTGTGTCTACTGGATAATCTTCAGGTTGTTCACTTCTTTTGGCTTCTAAGTTGTTATTACATATTCATCTTCATCCAGAACTGTTTTACTTTCAGTGAGAATGTTCTAGAAGTAGAGCTGTTTTGCATCTCCCTTTCCTAGCGCCCTGGAGTTAAACAGAGCCTGGAGGAATTTTATGTTAATTTCTTGGCCTAGAATTTTCATATCATGGGACAGGTAGTGCAAATTTAGATCCACACATCATAGATTTGGGTTGGTAAATTCTTTTTTTCTTTTTTTCAGATTTTATTTATTTGACAGAGAGAGAGAGACAGCACTCACAGAAGCACAAGCAGAGGGAGCTGCAGGGAGTGGAAGAGGGAGAGGGAGAAGCAGGCTTCCCATGGAATAGGGAGCCTGATTCCGGGCTCGATCTCAGGACCTGGGGATATTGACCTGTGCTGAAGGCAGATGCTTAATCAACTGAGCCACCCCGGCACCCCTGGGTTGGTAATTTCTTATAGGAGTGTTTTCACCCTTTATCTTGAGCCCTGAGACACAGTAATCTTGCTCTCTGCTGCTTTGGACTGGTGGGAAGAAATTTTCAAGTCCCATTTGGGCAGCTTTATGCAAGGGTCTCAGCTCCAGCCTGCAGCCCTGTCCAGCCCCCACCTGCTCCTTGACCGCCACAGCAGGCTCACGTGAAAGCTCACTCTAGCTGTGAGGTTTAGAACTTGGGGATTTCCCTTCCTTTTTTTTCCCCCTCCTTTTCTTTTTTTGACCTTGGTTAAATATATAATGAGAGAGAGTGTGTGTGTTATGGCTTACCCAGCACATTTATATAGTTTAGATATTTGTGGGGTCAGAGGACCTGCTTCCATTAACCCAGTCCTACATGTTATAGGAACCTCTTCTGTGGAATTTATTTAACAAAATAACTTCCAGGGTATCCACAGTATATCTTGGTGTAAATATAAAATCCTCCCAGGAATCTTAATAAGCATGATCTTATTAGAGTAAGAAAGAATTTTTAAACAGGTATTGTTATAAAAAAATTTTGATTAACTAGAACATTCTATTACACCAACATGCTGATTAATTATGGTCAGTCCATCACCTCAACCTTGGTATTTCTTGCTGCAAAAGGATATCTTTGGTTTTAAGATTTTTCACTTGTGTTCTTCCTTCTGTAGGTAAAATCCCTTTTCTCTGCAGGAATATAACATATTACCTTTAATCCTCAACTTCATATATACACGTTTGCTCCCTCATCCATCAAGAAACAATTCAAAATCGAGAACTCACCTACCTTCCCAAATCTCCTGGTTTAACTCCTGCACTCCTTAACGTGCCCCTGCTCATACTCTACTTGACTTGAATCAAATGACTTCGCCTTTGTTAACATGAGGGTTAGTCAGTATTCCTCGTTTTTTTAGATGTGTCAGCGATCATCTCCAATAACATGAGACTTGGTGAGGGCATTGTTGTCCCTTCTACTTACTTGCACATGTCACTAGGCCCAGGAAGGTGTTCTGTTCCCAGTGAGCATTTGGTTATTGTGCAGATAGAACAGCATGAGATGAATACTCTCACCCTACTCTTCTCAGGGCCTCTTGGTCCCCACCGGGCATCCTGTCTCCAGAGGGCATTGGCAGCCCAAGGTCCCAGCTTGAGACCTGAGAGGCTTCATCTCTTCCTGTGCCAGCTGCTTGGCCATTCCCCAGAGCTGGACAGGAAGAGCCTCTTGGATAATGATGACATCAGGACAGCCTTCCTTCCCCAAGCCAAGCTCTGCTTTGGAGTCAGTAAGGGGACCAGTCCACCCATTGGGCTGTAATTTCCTCTTCTGGTACTCAATAGTTCATTAAGGGGTGGGGGATAGATGGGAGCCAAGAGAAATGGGAACAGGAGGTGAATGAAAGACAGTGGCCAGTGACCCTTTGGTCTCCATGCTGGATGTATTTGCGGAGAGGCAGCGTTTCATTGTGAAGGTGGAGGTGGAAGAAGTTGTGCAGGATTGCCTTACCAAATTTCTGTAGCCGATAGAGAGGATTCCGACACTAGAAATGGCTACAAAGATAATTCCCTAGCCCATGGAGTGTGGGGCTCCCCATTCCATCAGCCCCACTGTGTTTCCCTGTTGATTATAGAGGATGTCTGAGTGTTCTTCCTGCTCCCCTCAAGCCTCAGAATTCCTGACTCTCACCACACTGTCCTCCAGCGCCTTTCTCTCTCCTAGGGCTGCTGCCTTTGGTCCCAAATGGCATCCCAACACTGGGATCACTTTCTAATCTGAGGCAGATGTGAGCTCAGGAATGGGAGTGGACCATAAGATAAACCAAATCAAGCAAAGAAGCCCGAGTAAGAAATGAACCCTAAATGACACCTAATTGGTCAAGCAAGACCTGGGCTGACTTGGTTGCTGCCGTGGCCCAGTGCTACGTGGAACTGAGGGAGCCACCTCATCATGTGCTTCCCCTTGGCCTGTGTTTCTCATGACTCCCGCTCCCTGCTTCACCCAGAGAAGGCTCCCAATCAATGTGACAGCAGTAGCTGGCATTGGAAGCCACTGTCCCTCCAGCTTGCCAGCTTTCTCCCAGCCCTCAGGAGGAGCTCCAGAGGGGGCGGGGCCAGCTCACACCCGAAGCCGCCACCCCCTTTCCACTCCCAAGACAACTCCTTCACTCTCACGGAAGCTGAGGGGACAGAGGAAGGATGGTCCCTGGAGAAGACCTCTCCAGTAGGGCAGAGGTTGGACATAGTTGTCTGCCAGCATGAAATTTGGGAGGCAGTGGGGACAGGCAGCGGGGCTTTCAGGGGGAAAGTTTCCGGTTCTTGCCTTCTTCATTTTTTTTTTTTAAATGTAGGTAGGGCAGTACAGACAGGAAGGAGGGGGTGTGGAAGCAAGCCAAAACCCAGCAACTATCCATCTGACTTGCTGCATTCCTAAGGCTAGACTCATTCTAGTCTGCTCCCAATAGCAAAGGACAGATGTGGGGCATTGCTGGCTGCCTCCGAGACTGCAGACAGACTATTCGGACCCGGATGTCCCAGGGGTCCTGGTTGCAATGGCCCTGAGGAGCTTGGGCAAACTGTCCCATTACACAAACCCAGAAACTCCTCAGGAGGCCCCCACTTGACTTAAATTTCCCCGGAGGGCTGGACAACTCTAAACAGGCCCTCCACTGGTCTACATGAGTTTGGCCCATAAGCATCAACGTAGCTGTAAAAGGTTTAATATTCTGTAAACGAGCTTGACTTAGCAGGTTAGTCTTGTAGATTCCGATCAGTCTTGGGATCCTCTGAGACTTACAAGCCTGTTTGGTGGCAGACTTTCCTTTGGCCTCCTTTGCTGTGTCACAAACCCCATGAGCACGAGCGTGGCTGTGTTTCAACCAGACTTTCTGTAGGGACACTTAAGTTGGATTTCATATAATTTTCATGTGTCATGAAATACCCTTTTGACTTCTTTATTGTAGTAAAAACACTCAACATGAAACCTATCCTTTTAACAAATTTTGAGTGTATAGTATGTTGTTTTTGACTATAGGTCTTTTGATTGTTTTTCAACTCTTAAAAAGTTGAAGAACTCCCTTAGCTCTTAAGTCATACGAAAAAAATGGATGGCGGCCCAGAATTGGCTCCTGGGCTGTCGTTTGCCAGCCTCTGGTCTAGAAAACCTGGGCAAGAGCAGCCAACTTTGAAGATTCTGGTTCAGCATCAGCTATCAAAAAGCAAGGACAACAAAATTTGTGTTTTGTGAACCTGAGGGCAACTAGAGAAGAACCGTTAATTGTTTCTGTTACTTCTCTCTGTGTCGATAAACCTCATTTTTTTTTGTTTCCCATAGGAAGAGTCAATGACGTTTCACTTTTGCTTTGTATAAGAAAACAGTGTAAGTGTACCAACAATTTTATTATAGGCAGAGCAGCAGCAAAACAACAGACATGGAACCAACAGTCTTGAAACTATTCAAGGATAAAGGTGGGATCCTCTTACTCTGCGGAATTCAGTTTCTCCATCTGTCATGGTGATCACTGAGGCAGGCAGATGGGTCCTCATTCAGAAAGAGGACCTGTGTCTTGGTCTTTGTACTTCTGCCAGGCCTTTAGGAAGTAACAGAATTGGAGGAATACTCTTGTATATTCAATCCCATCACATCTGTCCCATGCAGGCACTGGTGGTTTCCAACATGGCGCCATGAAACTTGAGCTCCTTTTTGGTACATGTGTTTCCTGACTTCAGCGCCTTGATTCCTTTTCTTTTTTCTTTAAGGAGATCAGTCCATGTGTGGCTATCACAGAAGCAGATTTGAAATGGAAATCTCCCTGTATCTTTTCTACTAGGATCTGGTGGCTTCTCATTTCCCACTGGTTTTAGAGGGTGGAATCTTCAAAATAGACCAAATAAACTGGTCAGTGCTTTGAGCAGATTTGCATTCCTGCGTTCAGCTCCACATCAAGGGTATTAGTAAAAATCTCTTTAGAAAGGGTTGGCGGTTCAGTGGCCACTCAGTTGCTTTAATGTCCAGCATTTCCCTAGACACTGAGCATTACTTATGGGCCTATGTAGAGAATCCTACCTCATAGTTGGGGGAGATTACGTCCATGAGTGTCAGAGGCTGGAGCTCTCTGCAACCCTCTTGGATGCTCTTCAATATGAGGAGCAGGTATTCTTGTGGGGAAGAACTTTGCATCTCAGTTCAGTTTGTTTGTTTCCTTAAGGATTTTCCAGGCATGCCCAGAACAACTGTAACACTGCCACCCACCCTCCAAACCAAACCAAACCAAACAAAAACCTTAAAACCCCCCCAAACTCTTAAGACTATCTTTACCATTTCTACACTCAGCAATATGGAACAAATAGCTCTCTGAATCCACCAACTTCTTCATACCCCCGGTTCTCAGCTTATGCAGTTCCAGACTGTTCCCTCTGCCTAGAATGCCCTATTTCCTTTCATCTGGCTAACAGCATCCCTTCCCAAAGAAAGCCTTCCCTTACCCCTGCCTCCGCTGCATCAGAGCGAATACCCTTCTCCCCCCACCCATTTCCTCTACATATTTGAATTTGCACATTCCTCTCACCCTAGAACAAACCCTTCATCAGCCGCATGACAAGATAAAAAGCCCACCATAATCTGACTTTAATCTGGACCAAAAAAGCAACAATAATTAAGCAGAGTACTTGAAATAAGTTTCACATCCTCTAAACCTAACCATGAACTTCTCTGTAGGTGTACAGTGGAACTCAAAGAGTAACTACAAATAGTTTGAGGCCACGGTGGTTGGTCTAACATTTAAAACCCTAGCTTCTGGAACATTTTACTTATAACATCTTGTTAGCAGGTACAAAAATAACTTTTGAATTACTGACAGATAAATAAAATCTTAAAATATTGTTTATATTTATCTCATTTTTTAAAAAAGATTTTATTTATTTATTTGAGAGAGAGAAAGAGAGAGAGCGAGCGAGCACACACGCACGAGTAGGGTGGGGGGAAGGGCAGAGGCAGAGGGAGAAGCAGGCTCCCTACTGAGCAGGGAGCTGGGACATGATGTGGGACTCAATCCCAGGACCCAAGGATCATGACCTGAGCCAAGGGCAGACGCTTAACCGACTGAGCCACCCTGGTGCCCCTATTTACCTCATTCTTATAAGATCTCAATTTTTGTGCCTTTTTTACAATGTAGTAATGTATGTAGAACACTTCAAACAGTGCTAGCCTATCATAAGTGGTCAATAAATGTCAACTGTCAAAAAAATTAGCTGTCTTAAAACGTACACACATAAAATTCATCACACACACACACACAGAGGATCCATAGACAACATTTTTTTTTTTTTTTTACTGAGGAACAGACATTAAAAAACACTTGTGGGGGGGCGCCTGACTGGCTCAATAGTATAGCATGTGACTCTTGATCTCGAGGGTCGTGAGTCTGATCCCCACGTTGGGTGCAGAGATTACTTAAAAATTAAATCTTTTTTAAAAACCCATTTTTTAATGTTCTGTACTGTAAGCTCTTGGAGGGGCAGAAGGTACATCTGAACTATCTTTTATTTTCCTAAGCATATAGCAAAGCGTCTGCCATCTAGAAAGCTTTGCAAACACACTAAGCTAACAGTTACCTGAGCCTTCCGCTGGTGGTGAAAATTTTTATGGAAGGTGAATAGCAGAGGACAGCTTTAGAAATGAAAAGGAGCAAAACAGACTCATGAAGTTCATCCCATGGGGGGAGAGGAAGAGAAGTTAGGTGGCTGTCCCACTGGCACAAAGATGGCATTTCCACCTGTGCCCCTTCTGCCTCTCCAGGGATCCTGCTATCTGCCCAGCCTGGACCAGCCAGGCTACTCTCCGGCACGACCTGCGTCTTGGCATTCCTATATAAAGATTTTGAGCCATAAAAAAACATCTTTTCCTTTTAGCTCAGTTATAACCACATAATGACTAGGGGGTTTGTTATCACTTTTTATTATGGAATATTTTGAATACACACAAAAGTACGGAGGATACTATTTCCCTCCCGTCTACACATTGCTCAGCTTCCAGAACTGCCAATATATAGTCCGACTTGTTTCGTCTATATACTCACTGGATCATTTTGAAGTGAAGCTCAGTGATCATACCATTTCACCTATAATTATACAGTATCACCAAAAGAGAAGGGCTTTTTAATTAAAGAAACATAACTGCAATAACATCATCATACCTAAAAAAGTCAGTAACTAATATCATCAAATACCCTTACAGTGTTCAAATATCTTGGATTCGCTCATATTTTTATTCAATTTTTTTAGATTTTTAAAATTGTGGTAAAACATACATAACAGAAAATTTGCCATTGTAACCACTGTTAGATGTACAACTCAGTGGCTTTGATTGCATTCATAACATTGGGTAATCGTTACCATGATTTTTTATTTTTTTCATCACCCCAAACAGAAATTCTGCACCTATTACACACTAACCCTCCCTTTCCTGTCCCCTCAGCCCCTAGTAATTTCTTCTTCTTCTTCTTTTTTTTAGATTTTATTTATTTATTTGAGAGAGAGAGAGAGAGAGAGAGAGCACAAGAGGCAGGAGGGTAAGAGGGAGAAGCAGACTCCCTGCTGAGCAGACAGCCTGATGCAGGACTTGATTCTGGGACTCCAGGATCATGATCTGAGCCGAAGGCAGTTCCTCAACCAACTGAGCCACCAAGGCGCCCACCCCTGGTAATTTCTAATTTACTTTCTGTTTCTATGACTTTACCTATTCTAGATATTTCACTTAAGGGCAATCGTAGCATATTTGTCCCCTTATGTCTGGCTTGTTTTGCTTAGCACAGTGTTTTTAAGTTTCATCCATGTTTCATCCATGTGTCAGAACTTTATATATATATGTATGTATGTATGTATATATATATTTTATATATATATATATATATATACTGCATTTTGTTATCCATTCATCTGTTGATGGACACTTGGGTTGTTGACAGCTTTGTGAATAATGCTGCTATGAACATTGGTGTACAAGTATCTTTTTGAGTCCATGCTTTCAGTCCTTAGGTTGCATACCGAGGAGTGGAATTGCTGGGTCATCTGATAATTCTGTGTTTAATATTTGAGAAGCAACCAAACTGTTTTTCACAGTGGCTGCACCATTTTACATTCCCACCATCAATGCAGAGGGTTTCAATTCTCCAGATCCTCTCCAGCACTTGTTATTTTCCATTTTAAAAAATTATAGCCATCTTAGTAGGTATGAAGTTCTGTCTCATAGTGGGTTTGATATGAATTTCCCTGATGACTTACAATATAGAGCATGCAATATAGAGCACATTTCATGTGCTTTGACTATAAGTCTTCTTTGGACAAATATTTATTCAAGTCCTTTGCCCATTTTTAAATCGGATTGTTTGTCTTTTTGTTGTTGAGTTGCAGAAACTCTTTATATATTCTGGGTATTAAACCTTTATTAGATGTATGATTTACAAGTATTTTCTCCTACACTGAAAATTGTTATTTCTTTCTCTTTTTAAGCAGGGAGAGTGGCAGGCAGTGGGAGAAGCAGGCTCCCTGATGAGCGGAGAGCCTGACGTGGGGCTCAATCCCAGGATGCTGGGATCATGACCTGAGCAAAAGGCAGACGCTTAACTGACTGAGCCACCCAGGCGCCCCTGTTATTTCACTCTCTTTATAGTATTCTTTGATGTATAAAATTTTTAATTCTAACAAAGTCTAATTTATCTATTTCTCCTTCTGATGCTTGTGCTCTTGGTGTTATATTTAAGAAACTGCCAAATCTAAGGTCATAAAGATTTTCCCCTATGTGTTTTTTTAAGAGTTTTATAGATTTACTTCTTAAATTTAGGTCTTTGATTTATTTTTAGTTACTTTTTGTATATAGTGTGTCAAAAGTTCAGAAACAGCAGAAGTAAAACCAATAAATCACCAAAGAAGTAATTATAGAAGTTCATTTTGCACACACAAAGAGGATAATTCATGCACTGAGAGCATTCAAACCAAACATGCCATGAGGTTCAGAGATATATTGTTATAAAGCAGCTTATATAGTGAGAGGGCAGGGGACTGGTTATGATGATTGCAGTGATTGGTTATAATGTTAGAAAGTTTTTAAATCATAGGGACTTGGTTAGTTGTTACCTCATATCAATTTTGGGGAAGAGTTTTAAGTTTTGCTTATGTTTTTCAGAGGCATAAGCAAGAAGTGACTTATGTCAAGTTAGTCTCACTTGTCTTGCAAAATGAGCTAAATTAAGCTTTGCTTGTATGATTTAACTGGTTTTGTCTGCTCAGGGAATTTTTCAAGTTTGGTGTCTATTTGTGTTTGATTTTAACAATTGTAATGTAAAGGTCCAACTTCATGCTTTTATATGTGCATACCCAGTTTCCCCAGCAACATTTTTTGAAGAGACTGTTCTTTCTTTATTGAATCGTTGTGCCCCCTTCTTAACAATCAATTGACCATGTGAGGGTTCATTTTTGGCCTCTCAATTCCATTCCATTGGTCTGCATATTTATCTTTATGCCAGTATCACACTGTTTTGATTACTGTTGTTTCATAGTAAGTTTTGAAATCAAGAAGTAGGAATCCTTCACTTTGTTCTTTTTCAAGTTTGTTTTGGCTCTTTGTGGTTTCTTGAGATTTCATATGAATTTTATTTTATTTAAAATTTTATTTATTTATTTATTTATTAAAGATTTTATTTATTTATTTGACAGAGAGAGACACAGCGAGAGAGGGAACACAAGCAGGGGGAGTGGGAGAAGGAGAAGCAGGCTTCCCGCTAAGCAGGGAGTCCGATGTGGGGCTCGATTCCAGGACCCTTGGATCATGACCTGAGCCTAAGGCAGACGCTTAACAACTGAGCCACCCAGATGCTCCTAAAATTTTATTTTTATTTAATTTTTTGAGGGGAAAGAATCTTAAGCAGGCTCCAAGCTCAGTGCAAAGCGTGACATGGGACTCAATCTCATGACCCTGAGATCATGACCTGAACTGAAATCAAGAGTTGGACACTTAACTCACTGAGCTACCCAGGCACCTCTCATATGGATTTTAAGATGGGTTTTTCCATCTCTGAAAAAAACATCATTGGGATTTTTTCCATTAGGTTGTTTTTAAGGTTTTGTTCTGGTTTTTAGTAATCTCCACACCCAATGTGGGCTCAAACTCATGACCCCAAGATCAAGATTAACAAGCTCTTCCACTGAGCCAGCCAGGCACCTCTCCATTAGGATTTTGATATGGATTGCATTGAATCTGTAGATTTTTTTGGATAGTATTGTCATCTCAACAATAGTGAGTCTTCCAAGCTAGGAACATGGGATTTTTTTCCATTTTTTAAAGGCTTTCCTAATTTCTTTCAGGAATGTTTTATAGTTTTCATTGTACAGGTCTTTTGCTTCCTTGGTTAATTTTATTCCTAAATATTTAATTCTTTCTGATGCTATTATAAATGAAATTATTTTTTCAACTTCCTTTTTGGATTGTTCAGTCGTAGTGTATAGAAATACAACTAATTTTTGCATGCTGATTTAGTATTCTACAACGTTGCTGAATTCATATATTAGCACTAACAATTTTTTTTGTGTGGATACTTTAGTGTTTTCTACATGTAAGATCATGCTATTTGTGAATAGAGATAGTTTACCTTTTCACTTAAGGTGCCTTTTATTTCTTTTTCTTGCCTAATTGCTCTAGCTAGAACTTCTAGCAATATGTTGAATAGAAATGGCAAAGTGGGCATTCTTATCTTGTTCCTGATCTTAGGGGAAAAGCTTTCAATCTTTTATCATATTGAGGAAATTCCTTTTTTTTTTTGAGATTTTATTTGTTTATTTGACACAGAGAGAGAGAGGTTACAAGTAGGCAGAGAGGCAGGCAGAGAGGGAGAGGAGGAAGCAGGCTCCCCGCTGAGCAGGGAGCCTGATGCAGGCCTCGATCCCAGGACCCTGAGATCATGACCTGACTCGAAGGCAGAGGCTTTAACCCACTGAGCCACTTAGGTGCCCAAGGAAATTCCTTTCTATCTTTAGTTTATTGAGAGTTCTTATTTCTTTTTAAGATTTTTATTTTTTTTTATTTGAGATAGAGAATGAGAGAGAGAGAGAGAGCATGGGGGGGGGGCAGAGAGGGAGAGGGAGAAGCAGATTCCCCACAGAGCAAGGAGCCTGATGTGGGGCTTGATCCCAGGACCCTGGGATCATGACCTGAGCCAAAGCCTGACCCTTAACCAACTGAGCCACCTAGGTGCCCCTGAGGGTTCTTATGATGAAAAGGTTTTGGATTTTGTCAACATTAATCTTTTTCTGCATCACTTGAGATGACCATGTGTTTTTTTTTCCTTTATTCTATTAATGTCATATATTACATTGATTTCATATGTTGCATTCCTGGAATAAATCTTACTTGCTTATGGTGTATAATCTTTTAATATGTTACTAAATTTGATTTGCTAGTATTTTGTTGAGGAATTTTGCATCTATATTTACAAGGGACATTGTTCTATAGTTTTCTTTTCTTGTAATCTTTGTCTAGCTTTGATATCAGGATAATGCTGGCCTCATAGGATGAGTTAGGAAGTGTTCCCTTCTCTACGAATTTTTGGAAGAATTTGAGAAGCATTAGGATTAATTCTACTCTAAACATTTGGTAGAATTCCCTAGTGAAGCCTTAAGATTTTGTTTTGTTTTTCTTTGTTGGGAAGGTTTTTTTTTCTTTCATTAAGTTTTTACTTAAATTCCATCTAGTTAATATACAGTGTAATATTAGTTTCAGATACAGAAATTTTTTTCAGTTGTAGAATTTAGTGATTCATCACTTCTATACAATACCCAGTGCTCATCACAACAAGTACCCTTCTTAATTCCTGTCATCTATTTAACACATCCCTTCACCCAATTGGAGAAGTTTTGATTACTGATTCAGTCTCCTTGTTACTGATCTATCTGAATTTTCTATTTCTTCTTGAGTCAGTTTTGGTAGAGATTTGTTTCTAGGAATTTGCCCATTTCATCTAGATTTTCCATTTTGTTGGCATCCAGTTCATATAATCCTTTATATTTTTGTAAAGTTGGTAGTAATGTCCCTTCTTTCATTTCTGATTTTAGTAACTTAAGTCTTCTCTCTCTCTCTCTCTCTCTCTCTTTTCCCTTAGTCAAGGTGCCATGCACTTCTATTGCATTACATTGGGAGGCATATAGAATCTGGCCATCTCTCTTTTGGCAATTAAAATTGATTATTGGGCTTAGGTATTGTCAGTTGGATTGGCTCATTATACAACTCTCCTTCAGCTCTCACATAATGGTTTTGTCAGCTTTTGACAATCATTACCTACATCCATATTTCAAAGCACCTCACAACTTTGACTCTCCAGAGGTCTATTATTTTAATTTTACATGTAATCATAAGTATGACCAGTTAGCTAGTGTTCAGAACGCTGAACCCTTAGTTCCTCCCCTTTATTTTACCCAGAATTTTGTTTTAAGTAGGTTCCATGCCCAACATGGTGCTTGAACTCACCACCCTGAGATCAAGGGTGGCATGCTCTACCAACTGAGCCAACCAGATGTCCCCCCAAGAATGTTTCTTGGTTCAAAGTTTCATTGGAGATTATGGTTCAGGGCACCTGGGTGGCTCAAATGGTTGGACATTTGCCTTTGGTTCAGGTCATGATCTCTAGGTCCTGGGATCAAGCCCTACATCGGGCTCCCTGGCTGTCTCAGTGGGGAGTCTGCGTCTCCCCCTCCCTCTGCTTCTCCCCCTGCTTGTGTGCCCTTTCTCTTTCTCTCTCAAATGAACAAATAAAATCTTTAAAAAATAAGATTATAGTTCAGTAGATTGAACTATCTACCGATGGAGTGAGATCACTCCAGACAAGCTGCTCAAAGAGAAGGGACCATCCCATCCCTTATCAAAGTGCTCATTCCCCCAAACACTGCCCGTACTTGGGCCGTGCAGAAAGAAATTTCTCCCATTCTCCCCAAGAATGTCAAATGTCTTCACATGTTCTACCTTTTGGGCCAACTCTTGTCAGGAAAGATCTTGTAAAGTCATTCACCCCACAGTATAACTGACCAAGGGACTTTCCCTTTCAGAGTCTTTTCATTTTAATACAAACTTCAGTAAAAAGTATGCATTTATAATGATGGAATTTTAAGAAGAACTTTTTTTTCCTTGAAGGAAGGCAACTTTCTATCTCCCTGAAATCACATTATATCCTCCTTAAAACAGGAGGCCTGACAATGGTTCTAACATTTCTTTTCTTTTTTTAATTAAAAAAAATTTTAAGTTTGTTTATTTAAGTAATCTCCATACCCAGTGTGGGGTGGGAACTCATGACCTCAAGATCAAGAGCCACACACTCTTCTGACTGAGTCAGACAAGCGCCCCATCCAACAATATTTCTTGATCCATTGTTCTCCCTGGTGTGCTACAGTATCTTGGAAGCTGTACCCAGGAAAGATCCCCCATCGGTAACTTCTCCAGAGGGAGTTCCTCACCATCCTCCTAGGCTAGTGAATCAGGCAAGAAAGCTACCCTGGGAGGACGTGATAGTGGATGAGGGTCCTAGGGGGCAAGTCAATCATGGCAAGAGTGTTCAAGAAAAGCTGGTGGAATATCTAGCCTTGGGAATGAGGGAAATTTTCAATAAGAAGGTATTACCTTTTGCCGAGCTCAAGATGAGAGGGGAGAGCCCAAATTTAATGAGTATCATATCTGTACATTTGAATGTAACTAGGAACGGATGGATAAAGGTAAGTCATCCAAGATTGAGGCTGAGAATGGTGAGCAAGTGTCAGTTGGCCCTTTTCCAATGTGCCTGGTGTATTAAACAAGGCAGGCACAGCAGCTTAAAGAAGCCGCACCAATCCAGAACTTTTGCTTATGCCAGTCCTACCAGCTGGGAGGCCATTTTTCCTTTTCTATGCCTTACTCTATCTTAATCATCTACTAAACACTCAACTCCAATTCCCATCTTCGTGAAGTTTTTTCCTGACCAGCCCCATCTGGAAGTAATTTCTTCTTCCTCAGAATCTGGCTCTCACTGATGCCCACTTCCTGTCTTCTGCCCTTATCACATGGCTGTTATTCTCTTGTGTGTAAGAGGAAGTCCACTCACCTTCCAGAGTGGAATCTGTTTGAAGGGCGCTCTCATGTCTGATACCTCCTGGCATCTCCCAGCATCTAGCCTGGTGACGAGCGCATGGCTGTGGCCAGTAAGGGCTGACCGGTAAATGGATAATCAACGCAATGGTGCAGGCATTCTTTCTCAGACATCTTCTTCCCAAACAAGGACTTGCCTGTGGAATTTCACTGGGACAAATGACAATGAAACGGGGAGAGCTGGCTAGCCAGTTACTTGTTCCCTCTGAGCAAGCAGGGCTGGTGCTGGGTTTAATTTAGCCTGCACTGCCTTTCATGCTTTAAAAGGACTTTCCCACGACAGACTTGGGACCTGCAGTTCTGTGCCATTAGCACCACCACAGAGAGATGAGTGGTGAGAGATGCAGCCAAGTGTGCTGGCCTCTGACCTGGTTCCGCTTCTGCACTGGGGTTGGAGCTTTCTGCAGCCATGTGGTTTGTGGTTTCAATCATGGCTCACCAGATGGAGCGTGCCCATGTGGAGTGCAGACTCTGGTCTTTGGTGTGGGGGCGTGGGTTTGCATCTATGGGCGGGTGGACTTCAGCTGGGTGCACACGAGCATGCATATGGCTGTGATGACTCTCTTTGGTTTACATCTGAGTATCTGCGTTTCTGTAGATTGTGTGTACGGATCCATGAGTGTGTGTGCCTCCGAAGGTAGGGCGTGCTTACCTGCGCACACGCATGTGTGTGTGTGTGTGTGTGTGTGTGTTGTGTGCCTGTGACACCTGTACCCATCCCAAGTGAAATTAAGCAGCTCTCCAACTGGTTTGCAAAAACAATGGCTCCTTTTTGTCCTCAGACCCTAAGCATGGCACCACTTGAAACAGATTCCAGTTGGGTCCATTGGCTCCTCCTTCCTGAGAGGGGAATGAAGGAATGGAGTGGGACCACCCTGCCCCTAGCAAGAACTCTTTACCTTCCTAATGCCGTTTCTTCTTGGTACTCTGTGGTTCTGAGAGGGTCCCGGGATCCACAGGAGTCCTGGGCCTTGAGTGTCCCTGGCATCATTTGGAATGTTTTAATGGGGTCCAGATGCCAAAAAGGGAAGCCCCTTTTTAGAAATCCAGGGCTGTCTTCCACTGCCCCCACCTCCCAGGAGAGAGCCGACATTCTTAGCACTGTTTACATTCTTTTCCTCCTTGCCTCTCTGTTCCCTACCCCTTCCAGGACCTTCTTAGTTTGGGCTTGCAGATAAACTGTGCCCCTATAAACAAAGCCCTCCTTCCTGCTCTGGAGGAGCCCAGCCCCACCCTGACAGCAGCAGCTCAGGATCTCACCCTTCCTTCACCCATTCTTCTACACCCTCCTTCACCAGTGGATTAACCCCTTCATCTCCTCCCCGGGGGCAAGGGGCAATTTCAATTCCAGGAAGCAGAGGAGTCAATGTTAATGACTTCACTTCCTGTCTCCAGCCCTCCCGGCACCTCCACTCCCCTACCCTAAACCCCAAACTGCTCTCCAGCAGAGAAGGTGGAACAAGCTGCCAGCCAACCTGGAGGCTTCAGATCCAAGACAACTGGTTTCACTTCCCAGCTTCATTCTGCCGTTTCCTCTGAGACCCCAAACCGTTTCCTCACTTCATCTGAGTAGCTGGTCATCCAGCCTCCTCTCACTAATATCCCAGCTATGTCTTTGCTATTATCTTGTGGAGCATCCATGAAGCAACACCTGCACAGAAGCCCAGGACTGCTGGGGACAAGCTCAGGCACGTGAGAGGTGGTGAATGTGACCCAGGATTGAGCGCAGAGGGTTAAATTCTAACTATCTCACCAGCAGTGGGAAAGGGCCTGTCTGCTCATGGGGAGCTGGGTAAAAGCTACAGCAGGTTCCCCTCTAAGATGTCACCTTGATGTCCCCAAGAGATGCCCTCCTTTCTTTCTTTCTTTTTTCTATCATGGGATAAAGCCACCCTATCTGAGGTTTAAGCCCAAGGCCGCCTACCACAGCACTGGCAGGAACAAAGTGAAACCCTGTCCCCTCTTTGTTTTTTTGGTTTTTGGGTTTTTTTTTTAGATTTTATTTATTTATTTGACAGAGAAAGAGAGATCACGAGTAGGAAGAGAGGCAGGCAGAGAGAGAGGAGGAAGCAGGCTCCCTGACCAGCAGAGAGCCTGACGCCAGACTCGATCCCAGGACCCTGAGACCATGACCTGAGCTGAAGGCAGAGTCTTTAACCCACTGAGCCACCCAGGTGCCCCCAGCTCCCTCTTTGGGGCTTGGAGTTTTCTACCCAGAGGGCAGGGGATAGGTCCTTGTTACCTGTCTATCCCTGGGGACTGGCACAAGAGAAAGGATGCAGAGCTGTGACTGAGGCTGGGAGACCCAGGCTGCCATACCTCCACCAACGAGGTCCAGCCTGATGACTGAGGCTAAACGGAGAGCCTGAGGATGTCTCCTCCTCCTCCTGTTGCCCATTTATCACAAGAGGGGAAGACAGTCCCCTCCTGCCTAGAAGCAAAATGTCTTGCCTTCTCTTGGGATTTAAAAAAAAAAAAATAGTGGCCTGTCCCTACCCATGACTTCTTCAAAACAGGAAACACTTGCCTCTTCTCCCTGCCACAGCCTCTCCCTTGGCATCTAGATCTTAGCTACCCCCAGACTTGATTTTCCACTGATGGGTTCGTGGGGCTGGGCTTCCTTACTCTTTCTAGCTGGCATATCTCCTCATTCCCGGCTCAGTTGGAGGGGTCAGATCTTGCCGAGGCATTGGTTTCTTTGTTGGAGGAGAAACCATCCTGGTTGTTTTTTGTTCACTTTCCTTCCCAAGCACCAGCCACCCTTGTCTGGGGACCTGCTTCCCCCGGGGGGAATGTATGGGTTAATGTGACAGAAGGGGCTGGAGCATGTTCAGTTCTTGAGCCAGACAAACTCCAGCCTTGTTTGCACTTTCCTTCCGAGGGAAGAGTAAGGAGAGAGATCACAGATGCAAGAGGTGCAGTGGATCTGCCCTCTTCTAAGCGGACTCCTTCTCCTGATCAAAGAAAGGAGGTACAAAGAAAGCCCAAGCAGTGTGCTTGGAAGGCCAGGAAGAAACTTATCTGTGTGTTGGTGGGTCCACCCACTCGTGCTCTCTCCCTCCCGTGCTGGATTGATTTCTCCTCTACCTCCCTGGGAGATGGTACCTTACTGAACCCCAAAGAAGTCTTGTCTGGGCTGCAGGGGGTATGTGTGACCTTTCCCAGCCCCGGGGGGGACCAGCTTTGCCAAGAGTCAAGGACCTTAATGAGGACTCAGTGGGGCACCTGGGTGGCTCAGTAGGTTAAGCGCCTTCAGCTCAGGTCATGGTCCCTGCTCAGCGGGGAGTCTGCGTCCCCTCTCCTTCTGCCTCTGTGCGTGGTCTCTCTCACTATCTCTCTCTCTCTCTCTCAAATAAATAAGTAAAATATTAAAAAAAAACTAGAACAAGGATTTCTTTTTCTCCTTCAGGAGTGAAGAAAATATTTCCTGGTCTCTTCTTCCATTGATGGCCAGAAACAAAGAGAAAAGGCATTACTAGAAATCCTAAATGTCCCCCCTCTCTCTGCCTGATAAAGCCTGTCCCAGACTAGCACTTAGGCACCAGAGGACCTTCTGTATCCCAAGAATGGAGGCCCTTTCTCTGCCTCCCTTCAGGCTCCTTTCCTTGGGAAACATCAGATGTGTGTAGAGTTGGCCATGCCGTCTTATAGAACGCAAGCAAAGTCTTAGGTTAGGAGCTTCTGTTCAGTTTCAGAGGCAGGACGGTGGTCTATTCTGGGGCCTGGCTGAGAGCAGGGGGTGGGGAGGGTGGAGGTTTGGAGGGGTTGGCGGGGGAGGTGCTCTGGAAAAGGATCCAGCGCCTTGGATGCCTGTGCATCTGATAGGAATGAACCTTTACTATAGGATCGTGGCCAAGTCTCAGTTTCCCCTCTGGGTCTTGGCCTTTTAATTCTGTAAAATGTTGTGTTGGATTTGATCTTTAAGATCCCTTTAGCTCTGATTCTATGTCACTACCATCTTATCCCCCGGACTAATTGGAAGAGATAGGCAGAGTAAAGAAAGGGAAGAAACTTCCACCTAGTTCATGGTCTTTTTCAAGAACTTTAAACCAAGATGGAGAGATTATAAGTCATAGACTATAACACCTCTAACACATGTAGTCTTAGGTGAAATATAAGGTTCAGTCACTTGAACTTCCCCAGGCTTTTCTATACCCTATCACTCACACACACACACACACACACACACACACACACACACACACACACACACACACATACACACACAAGAGAGACCACAAGCTACTCAAGCAAGGGAGAGACAGCAACCCCGCTGCTTCCTTTCCTCCCCCCCAATTCCGTTATCAGAACTTCTACCCATCAGGCAGCCTCTGCCTCTTCCGGTTCTACTGACCACATACTCTAAATCACAGATCATCACATACCTGCCCTCTTACACAACAGGATTACTTGCAAGCCTGGAACCCCCAACACATCAACAGTCCGGGGGACCTGAATTCGGCAGCTTCAGAGGCCCCTGTTCACTGTCTGCTTCCAAGGGCACAGAATAAAGGTCATCTGGGGCCCAGGGCCAGGGTAAAACTCTCCCTGGGCAATGTATGTTTCTGCCCAGAGTTGGATGACCTTTACAGACCAGGCAGCACTAATCCCCCTGGGGCCAGTCATTAGGACAACTTCCCAGAGCAGCAGGTCACTTGCCTCCACCCGCCATTTGACCATCAAAAATGATGACAAGAGTATACATGGGGTTGGGGCGCCTGGGTGGCTCAGTGGGTTAATGCCTCTGCTTTTGGCTCAGGTCATGATCCCAGCGTCCTGGGATCGAGGCCCGCATCGGGCTCCCTGCTCAGTGGGGAGCCTGCTTCCCCCCCCCTCTGCCTGCCTCTCTGCCTCCTTGTGATCTCTCTCCCTCTGTGAAATAAATAAAATCTTTAAAAAAAAAGAGTATACATGGGGTGCATTGCCTGGGAAGGGTAATTGGGGAATAAATTTTAAATTGCAAATATATGTACCTTATGATACAGCAGTTCTANGAGTATACATGGGGTGCATTGCCTGGGGAGGGTAATTGGGGAATAAATTTTAAATTGCAAATATATGTACCTTATGATACAGCAGTTCTATCTTTAGGAATGTGTTCTACAAATACAGTGACACACATGTGAAATGACACATTTCAAGTGATTCAGTGCAACATCATCTATTAGTAGAGATTGGAAATGAATTGGATGTCCACTAGTGGCCAGTTGGCTTCATAGAGTGTGATACAGCCAAGCGATGGAATGTTAAAAATGGGACGCTATTGTGTAGTGGTATGGAAGGATTCCAGATACTTATTATTAAGTGAAAATAAGCAAGGTGCAGAAGATTGGGCATAGTTTACTCCCTTCTGTGTAAAAAGGAGAGGATAAAAGTACATATGTTCGTATTGACTTCTTTACATATAATATATCTCTGGAAGTAAAAACAAGCAACTGAGGGTTACACATAAGGGAGTTGAAAAGCCCTTGAGGAAGGCAACTTTCTATCAGGTTCATTTTGAATATTTTGATGGTTGAATAATGTAAATGCATAACCTATTCAGAAGATTGAGTGAAAAAACAAAAGCGGAAAAGAGAAAACAAAGTGGCAAAGATGGGAGTCCTTCTACCTGGCAGCCTCTTGGGCAGGGGGAGGCCAGACTAGGAATGGGAGCAGGAACGGGATGTGTGGAGGGGAGCAGAGGGAAGCTAGCCAGGTGCTTAAGCATTTCTCTGCTTGCTCATAAAAGTCTTCACTAACAGGGGCCTGGAATTCCTCTGCTCACATTCTCCTTTGGTTATTGGCCTAATCAGTCCCCAAACTCAAGCACACTCATGTGGCTTGGGAAATCTTGTCTTTTTTGAAAATGTAAACATTTTAAGACCCTTGGTCAGAATATCGAGGTCACCCCCTAAAGCAATGACATCCTTTGAAGTTGCTTGACTTCCTTGCCCACTTAACCTACCCTGCCCCCCAACTCTGATGTCCTGGAAAAAAAATTGCTGAATGACATGTATTTGTTTTAGAGATTATTCGTTAAGAATCTTATGACACCCCTTTGAGATAACTGGCAACACTCTGGGGTGTTGCAAAATCCAACTGGGGAGTGATTGCCCTGATGACCAGCAAGAGGCCACAGCCAAGACTCAAGGCCAAGTGGGGCCCGCACCACTCGGGCAGGACTGGGGGTGGGGGGCAGAGGCTAGGCTCCGGACCTCCACCCACTAGGAAGCTCCATGGATCCAAAGACCTGCTTGGGGTACTGCATGGGTGTGGGAGGTATTGATTTGGGGGCCACAGACAAACCCTGCTTGTGGGCGAGTTGCTGGGTCCTGGGAGACAAAACTGGCTCTTTCTCCTTAGGGATAATTTTAGGTCCTCACGTCCCCTCCCAACCCCTGGCTCAGCCTCCCAGAGGGATTGCTTAGACCAGTGACTATAGAGCGCTCTTTTGAAATATAGAGCTGTTCAAAGGAGACATGTGAGGGTATGGCCCTGGAGGCATTTTCCATGATCATTTTTCCCCTTTTGTCCCATTGTTACAGGCAAGAAAGCAAGACAGTTCCAGGATCAGGTTCTCTGATAGAACTTAATAAAGGTATTAGTCTTCCTGCCTCTCACCTTGAACCCAGGGGCTTTCCATGCAGCCTCATGTCCCCACACCCTTGACAGGAACAGGCTTAGAGGTTGGAAGAGCTTGGCTGGCAGAAGCAACCTGAAGTCTGGGGGAGAGAAAGAGCTTTTTTAACACACCAGGCCTGGGGTGCCTGGGTGGCTTGGTTGGTTAAGCCTCTGCCTTTGGCTTAGGTCATGGTCTCAGGGTCCTCGGATCAAGCCCCGCATTGGATCAAGCCCCGCATTGGATCAAGCCCCGCATGGGGCTCCCTGCTCAGTGGGGAGCCTGCTTCTCCCTCTCCTCCCTGCTCATGCTCTCTCTCACTATCTCAGTTTCTCTCAAATAAATAAAGTCTTAAAAAAAAATACCAGGCCTATCCTTTCACACACTAGAAGATGCAATGTGTGAATTCCTCAGCTGAATGTCTTCTAAGTTTTTAAAGTTCATGAATAAAACCTTCAAGGAAGTAGAGTGAACATTTTACTATCGGGAGGGTAGTGATGGAAGATTTGTGGATAGCTGGGGAGTGTCGGAGGACAGGCCTCATGCCTCAACCTCACATCCCTCTGTTCACTTTCAACATGTCTTTGATGAATTTTAAAATGTAAGATTTTAAAGAATTTTGAAATTTAAAAATTTTTAAAGAATTTTAAAATATAAAATTTTAAAGAACTTTCAAAGAAGGGACCCATCTAGAAATTTTCTAGGTGGAAAGGGGGCAATGTGCTATGGGGATGATGGAGAAATTGAAACTCTCAGCATCCTGCACTTCGGGAAGCCAAATCAAAATTTAAATGAGTAGGCAATGCTAAAGACTCCTGGAAAATGTCAAATTTCTCCAGTAACTGAAAAGAACAAGAATAGCAAAAAGACAACAGAAAACCAGAGGAGCAGGGAGGGTAAAGGAAATAAGGAGAAGGGAAAGGGCCCAAATCTCATCGGAACTGAGGTCTTGGGAAAAGAGAGAAGACACTGGCTGCCCTCTTTTACTTACAACATTTTAGAGCAGGACATTCAAGTAGGTGAGATGCTACCGTGGATCATTTTGCTGGCCTTGGGAGGGTTACCTTTTCCTCTAACAAGGTAAGGTGGTGGCGGTGGAGTGCAGGGGGTGCTCTTCCTTACCCTTCAGCTAGCGTTGCTGCTGGATCTTCCCGGGAAATTGGTGCAGAGTTCCAGGAAATCAGGGCCCACAGAGTGCTGGGCTGAGTGCGTGCAGTGGTTATAGCAGGAGTGGGCACAACGTGGCAGAGAAGTCCGGGTGTCAGTGCTCTAGATATGGTTAAAGGAAAACTCGGGCATCCCTCACTCTTCCCTCCCCTCCCTTCAATTCCCTTCCTGACGCCCCGCAGGCATCGAGACTACTGGCCGCTGCCCCTTTAAGGGCCTCCACTCCTCCCCCCCAACCCCACCCCAAGCGGTGGCACCAAGCGGGTGGGGGGGAGGCTGAGCGTTTCGCCCAGTCAACTAGGGAAGATGGCCCAGGCCGAGGAAATCGCTCCCACGCCCCGCTGTGCCCTCCCCTGAGCTGGGGGAAGGGACCCATCCAGAAGGGAGACCCCCTCTCTCTTTCCCTCCCGCCCCACGCGCGCCCCGGGAATGGCTCCGTGGTCTCACGGGAACAGCTCTCTGGCCTCGTGGCCGGCTGCCCCCACCCCGACGCCCAATCCTGCCAACACGAGTGGGCTGCCAGGGGTGCCGTGGGCGGTGGCCTTGGCGGGGGCGCTGTTGGCGCTGGAGGCGCTGGTCACCGTGGGAGGCAACCTGCTGGTAATCGTGGCCATCGCTCGGACGCCGAGACTCCAGACCATGACCAACGTGTTCGTGACTTCGCTGGCCACAGCAGACCTGGTGGTGGGGCTGCTGGTAGTGCCGCCGGGGGCCACCTTGGCGCTGACCGGCCGCTGGCCCCTGGGAGCCACTGGCTGCGAGCTGTGGACCTCAGTGGACGTGCTGTGTGTGACAGCCAGCATCGAAACCCTGTGCGCCCTGGCCGTGGACCGCTACCTGGCAGTGACCAACCCGCTGCGCTACGGCGCGCTGGTCACCAAACGGCGCGCCCGGGCAGCAGTGGTACTGGTGTGGGCCGTGTCCGCCGCGGTGTCGTTTGCGCCCATCATGAGCAAATGGTGGCGCGTGGGAGCCGACGCCGAGGCACAGCGTTGCCATTCCAATCCGCACTGCTGCGCCTTCGCCTCCAACATCCCCTACGCGCTGCTCTCCTCCTCCGTCTCCTTCTACCTTCCGCTGCTGGTGATGCTCTTCGTCTACGCGCGCGTTTTCCTCGTGGCTACGCGCCAGCTGCGCCTGCTGCGCCGGGAGCTGGGCCGCTTCCCGCCGGAGGAGTCTCCGCCGACTGCGTCGCGCTCTCTGTCCGCCGCCCCGGCCGGGCCGTGCGCGGCGCCCGCGGGGGTGCCCTCTGACGGCCGGCGGCCTGCGCGCCTTCTGCCTCTCCGGGAACACCGGGCCCTGCGCACCTTGGGTCTCATCATGGGTACCTTCACTCTCTGCTGGTTGCCCTTCTTTGTGGCCAACGTGATGCGCGCTCTTGGGGGCCCCTCTCTGGTTCCCAGCCCGGTTTTCCTGGCCCTTAACTGGCTGGGCTATGCCAACTCCGCCTTCAACCCGCTCATCTACTGCCGCAGCCCCGACTTTCGCAGCGCCTTCCGCCGCCTCCTGTGCCGCTGCCGGCGGGAGGAGCGTCACGCCGCTGCCTCCCCGACTGGCGACCCCTCGGGCGCCCCTGCCGCGCTTGCCGGCCCCGCGGAGTCCCGGCAGTGCCCACCGCTCGACGGGTAGGTAATCGAGGCGAGGAGGCCGCCGGCTCAGAACCAGGAAGCATTCGGCGTCTCCTTCTGGTCATTTCGAGGTTGGGGTTCGGTAGGATAAGATGGGGTTGAGAGGTCTCTGCAGCGAAAGAAGGGGCGGCTTGGGGTAGGGAACCGAAATGGAACCCAGGACCCTTTCTTCTCCCGCATCCGACCCGCATGCCCCAGGGTTGAAGCAAAGGGGAGCAGCGGATTGTTCTTCACCCCAGGAACCACCCAGTGTGCGCCAGGAAGTGCGGCTGCCTCCTGAGGGCGCCTGGTCAGCTCTGGATTTTCTAGGTCCCGTTCTTAGGCCTCCTAGATATCCTGCCACCACTTGGGCTGGCTTTGACTTGCAGAGAAGAGTAGGGGCCTTCTCAAACTCTCGGCCTCAGCTCTGGTGACTTTGAAAAGTTTGATAGCTATGGAATGATAGTGAGAACCCACTTGGATAAGAAGGATAAATGGGAGTGGGGGAACCCGTGAATGTCAGTTCTGCCTGGAAGGAGGGGAGCTGTGTTGCAGTTGGGGGTGGGTATTTTGTGGCTGGGTGGAGCCCAGATGCTTTTTGTGTGATTACATACATATGCTCTCCAGGGTCCCCGACCTTTACTCCTTTCCTCTAGTGCCCCTGTTTCCACTCTGCGCCCCTCACCCCAAGATATGTTATCTCCCTTTTTCAGGGCTTCCTGGGGAATTTCTTAGGTCCTGAACTCTGTTGATCCAGAACTTTTGGAAAGCCTCTGGCCTCTGTTTAGAATGAGCCCCATGGAGTGTCCCAGCTGGAAATCTCTGACCTCCAGAAACTGATGACTTGGTCTTGGGATGGGGAGGGAGGCTTGTGGGGGGCGGGAATGCTTAACAAGTGGGTTTTCATCAGCCTCTTGTCTCTCTTTCTGAGAGGACTTTTCTAAAGCCCACCACTGAACTTCACCACTACCTCAGCAGACAAAGTATCCAGCTCCTGAGCTCAGCTGCCCTTGGAGAGCAGGACTAGCTTTGGAGGTGCACCTAACACCTTGCTCACTTTGGTACTGCGTGCTTAGGGCAAAGAGAGCACTCCTCTTTCCATTCCTTCTGCTGCCTGGACCTGACGGACCACCCAGTGTTCTTCAGGCTCTGGGGCCTAGGCTGGGAGCAGAAAGCCAGAAAAAGTCCCGGTTTGGGGTTTTGTCCCTGACTCCATCTCAGCCATCCATTTAAACGGATGTCTAAGCACCAGCCTCCCCCACTTTGGACACAGGACAGCTCTGATTTACCTCACAGCAGTGCCAGAAGAACTTCTCAAGGGTTTTTGGGGGCTGGATGGCAAACCATTAGAACAGATCCCTTCTTTTCCTTGGAACATCAAATTAATAAATATTACCAAATGCAGTGCATCCCCTGTCTTCTTTTCTCCATTTCTTTCCCCCATAATCCACTTACTCCCTTCTTAGAGCTGGCTTTTGGGAGATACAATAAATTAGGACTAATCCTTGCCCCTTTCTTCCTAATCGTGGTGAAACAGAAGATGAAAAGTCTGTTTGGGTGAAAGGGAGTGAGTTTGAGCCTTTGCCACTTCTGGATCCCCATCTTTCCAAAATTCATGGAATCCAGTTGCAAGTGGGGAGCAAAGTCAAGCTGTCCACAGGATTGAGGGCAGTGCTCCTAGGAGGACACAGTTTGCTGTGCTCAGAATCAAGGTGTATGGGGGTATGTCAGCCCCCACACTATAAGCCAGGGGTGCATTCGTAAGATCCCATTGCCATGGGGAACCAGTTTTGTCTAGTTGTGTGTGTGTGTGTGTGTGTGTGTGTGTGTGTGTGTGTCTGGAGGCACAGAGCATTGTTTTTGTTGGGCAAATGTCTTTGGTTATAAATATATTCTGATGTTTCCCATCCTTTCTGCAACCTCTCCTTTCCTGGGCTGCAGAAATCAATGTTATCCATTTGAAGTAAAACTGGAGTTACAAGTTTGAGTCACCTGATAATTTTTCCCCCTTATTCCAATTCTTAAGAACCTTATCAGGCAGTTTCCTATGGGAAGAAAATTTCTGTGGAAATCACTGAATCATTTTGTGAGTTCTTATTTAAACTCTGTAAATGGAGAGCATTGTCCAAGTGATTTACAGGATGGCTAGTAAGTCACCAAATGTTTAATGTGCTGTGTGACAGCAGGTGCAATGCACAGGCTAGGTTCTGGGGCTCCAGAGTTATAAAGCCTCGAACTGCCCTGAGGATAAGCTTAGTGGATTTCCACATATGGGTGTTCCCGGTGAATTGGACCCGGCCTCTGGAGCTCCCTTTTCTCCTGGAGCCCAGGTTTCATGTCTTTGGATGTTTGCATACCAAAGATGACTTTCTCCTTCTCAGTCCAGAGCTGGGTGAGATCTCTGGGGTGGGCGGTGTGGGTGGTTCCTTGGCAAGGACTCCACTTTTGAATGCTTAGTGGAGAAGGAAGTCTTGCTTTGGCCTGGGAATAAGTACGAGGGCCTCCTTTCTCCGTCTCTGGATAATTTTCCAACAACACCGAGGAAAGTCGTCTGGTCAGTCCTAGGCAGGGAAGAAGGATGATCTGGGGTTGGCGGGGTGGGGGGTGGGGAGTGGGGCTCTGGTTTGTAGAAATGTCCTTGAACATTATCCAAGAGCTCATACTGTGTGAGTCTTGCTTGACACACACCCATGTGCCAGCTGTCAGGCCCCTTTAGAGTGTTTAGACTTGCACGGAGCTGTGGACTCCGTCTGGAAATTGTCACCAGTGCATCTGACAGATGGGGAGTCAGCCACTCTGGTCATCCCTCTAGCAACTTGTGGCCAGGTGTCAGGTTGAGGGAGATTTACATCTTGGATGCTGAACAGGCTGCTTTTGTTAGCACGGGGCCTGAGCACTTGAACTCTGGAAGACAAACAACCATCCTCCAAACCCAGAGAGGTGAAGACTTACAGACCAGTGAGAACGAAAGAGCCTGTGGAACCCTGGCCTTGCCAGAGTCTGTTAACAGGAGTTGGGCATGGGCAGAAATGACAGGGCAAAGGGGGCTGAGCTCAGTGCAGAAGGAATGAGTGATTGGGTTTTCCAGAGGTGACTTACCTTTGCATCAGGTCATCAGCTGGACCCGCTAGGGAAGAGGCAGAATTAGGGTAAGGAGGAGGTTGAGAAGAGGATTTCCTAGGACTCTCCCCATGGTAGATTCTTCTGGGGGATGATGGTATGTGCAGGCTGTGGGTCTCATGGGGCTATAATCCCACATCAGCTTCATTCCTCAACTCTTAGAGAGTAGGAGCAGCTTCTCCCCTTTCATTCTGGGGGCACAGGTGAAGGACATGGGAATAGTGCTCCTTTACGTTTTGATCCTGAAAGCTGATCATCTGCTCCGCGCCCCCCCCCACACACACCGGGCTCCCTCTCCTGCTTCCCGGCTGCAGATCTACACCTGTGTTTGCATGTCTACCCAGAAATGGGGATCTGCAATGGGGAGGGGGTACAACTGACGCTCTCCCCCACCTCATGCAAAAAGCCCTGGATGTGGTCCACCGCAGGCCAATTAGTTGAAACGTAATATGCAACTCAGTTAAATTAGCAGAAACTCCAGGAGGCCATCTAATTTCATACCTATTATGACATTAAGGAAAATAAAAACGCTTTCCTCAGCGTCCTCATCTATAAAGTAATAAAGGGAGAAAGGTTGACTTTCTGTGCCCTCTTGCCTTTAGAGGGGGAATGAGGGTGCCTGGGATGGCTGACTCTCCTAAAGGCTGGGAAGCAGGCTGCAGTCCGAGGCGGAGAGAGCTTCGCAGCTTCCGTCTTTGCTCCGCCCCCTGCATGGCATAAATGGTGCTGGGCGCCCCCTGATGGTGCTAGGAGGTACAGGTGTGGGCTTCGCAGTGTCGGTCTGTTGACTAGAGAGGGGCGGCCAGAATGTGGTTTCCTAAGACCAGGGAATATCGTAGAAATGATTTAGTGCGGTCCTTTGGTAAAGTGGACGAAGAAACTGACTTCTAGAGAGGTGAACTTTAAGTAGCCAAAATTAGAGAAAGGCAACACTAAATTTGCGGCTAGAGAAGCGAGGAAGGGAAAAGGACGGAAATGGCCATTTACTGAGCACCAATCCGAATGCCGATACTGCAGAGGTAAATCAAATAGCTTCTAACCCAGTCTATAGGGCTCCAAAGTTCATTTCTTCCCTCCCCCTGCCCCTCACACTGATAATTAGTTATGTGACACTGAGTAGGTTACTGGCATCTCTGACATTTTGTTTGCCTCTGAATCAAATGGAGATTCTATTATTGTTCTACTCAGCTCATGCAGACAGGTTTTGAAGACCAAGTGAGAGACGGCATATAGAACAGTTTGGAAACCGATAGGGTTCCTCTGGTGTAAACAGTGTCACCGGAGTAGGGAGCAAGGATTCGTCTCAGGCCTCCTGGTTTTGATCTGTGAGTAGTCCTGCTCCCATTGACAGCCTAGATCTTGGACTTGTCTTTGGCCTGGGTGAGCATGTCCCGCCTGGTCTTTCTTCTGCAGGTTCATCCTCTCCTCTGATGGATGCCCCTGGTTTCATATCCACATCACTGTGTGTAACGCGCGCGCGCACACACACACACACACACACACACACACACACACTCGCGCGCACACACACACACGCACATGGCTCTTTTTTCACGTTCAGACTCTGGTCTGGCCTTTGCCTGACATTTTAGTCCTGGTTTGGCTCACCCTTCCATTTCCCACGCAGCATTTGTGATGAGCTAAATCTTAAGGATGGATGGAAGTTGAGGACAGAGGGCACTTCCAGATGTCAGCGCTTTATGGCACATTATAAGAAAGGTTCATTAGAATGGGGCCTTAAAGAACCAGAAAAGAAGATGGTCTCTTAGTTTGCTAGGGTTGGTATAATTCCTTTTCTCATAGTTCTAGAGGCTGGAAGTAAAAAATTAAGGTGTTGGCAGGATCATGCTCTCTCTGAAGGCTCTAGCGGAAGAATCCTTGCTTGGCTCTCATAGCTTCTCGTAGCTTCTTGTAGCTTCTCCCGTGGCAACCCTTGGCATTGCTTGGCTTGTAGCTGCATCATTACAGCTTCTGCCTCTGTCTTCACACGGCTGTCTTCCCCTGTGTGTGTCCACATTTTCCCTCTACTTATAAGGACACTGGCCATTGGATTAACACCTGACTTAATTCAGTATGAGCTCATTTTAATTTGATTACATCAGCAAATACCCTATTTCCAAATAAGGTCACATTCACAGGTTCTGGGGGCTAGGACTTCAATGTATCTTTAAGGGGGACATGGTTCAACCCACAACAGAAGGTATCATGTGGAAGGAAGAATACTATCCTAGCTTTTCTGTGTTCATCTTATTCCTGCTGTTTTAAACCCACATTTTCAAGGTTCTGCTTCATCCTGTACTCAGTTAGAAGAGTGGTAGGGGTGCTGTCTATTTATGGATTTCCATTTCTGGATCTTTATTCCCTTCTCCCTGAGCCCCGGATTTGAGAAGCCACTGAGCATGTCAGACCTTGTGTTTGTTGTCTCCTGTGAACAGAAGCTGCTCTCCACTCTTCCCTCCTTCCTTTAGTGATAAGTTTTAGCTGGGCACACGGTCTAACTAAGACATTGCAGTCTCCTGGCAGACATAGGTGTGCCTATGTGACTAAGTTCTAGCCGATTGAGGTATAGAGCTTCCAGGTCTGCCATTAAAGGGAAAGGGCGTATCCTCCACATCCACTTTTACCCTTCACACTGGCTGGAATGCAGGTGTGATGGTAGGAACTGAAGCATCCACGTTAGGTCATGAGATGGCAACCATGTGTGACAGGTGGCAGAAGGACCAGATGTGAGGAGACTGGGTGTTCAACAGTGTGGAGTCACCATGTCCTCTGTGGATTGCTTCTGTTTAAGACTCTTATATGAAAGAAAAATAAACTCCTATCTTGTTTAAACCAAAGTTATTTTAGCCCCCTTTTTTAAAACAGCAGCTGAATCAAACAAATTCATCAATGAAGGGATAATAAAAGAGGGTCTAAATGATGGACATCTGCTGACCTTCTATAATGAATGTAGCTTGGGTGACAAAGCTGATTTGCTTTAATACCTCTTAGAGCATCCCTGATCTCTGGGAATTGGCATCTCTAAAGAGTCGAAGTTTGTGTGGCACCTGAGACTACCAAGTCTGTCTCTTTGACATTGATTCACACGGGGACAATGATCAATGAGTGTATTCATTTTCCAAGACTGCTGCAACAAGTTGCCATGATCCTCATGGCTTAAAACAACAGAAATTTATTCTTTCATGATTCTGGAAGCCAGAAGTTCGAACAGAACTGGCTCCTTCCAGAGGCTCTGAGGAGGAGTCTGTCCCATGACTCTTTCCTAGCTTCTGGTGGCTCTGGCAATTTTTAGCATTCCTTGGCTTATAGACATATCTCACTCCAATCTCTCCCTCTGTCCTCACTTTCTTGCTATGTCCATGCGTGTCTCTTTTCTGTCTCTTATAGGGACACACGTCATTGGATTTGGAGCCTATCCTAATCCAGGATAACGTCATCTCGAGATCCTTAATTGTATCTGCAAAGACCTTTAATCCAAATAAGGCCACATTCTGAGATTCCAGGTTGACATATATTTGGGGACTACCATTTGACTCACTACAGTGAGAGACTCTTGTAAACCCTTTAACTGAGAGTTTTGGTCTTGAAGATTATCATCCACTCTAGTCACCCCTCAGGAAAGGGCTGTTTTCTCCAGAAGCTCTTAGACTCTGTGGGAGGCAGAATTCTGAGAATTCCCAAGGACCCCTGTCCTTGTATAATTCTCTCCCCTTGAATGTGGGCAGGACCCGTAATTTGCTTGTAAGAAAGCATATGGCAAAGGTGATGGGATATCACTCTTGTGATTATGTTATATTACATGGCAGAGGTAAAGGGAATTCAAACACGTAATTAAGGTCTCTAATCAATTGACTTAAGTTAATTAAAAGGTAGATTATCCTGGGTGGGCCTGACCTAATCAAGAAAGCCCTTTAAAAGAAGGTCAGAGGTCAGAGATGGAAGAAGTCAGAAAGATACTCTGGCTGGCCTCGCAGAAGCTAGTCACCATGAGTTCCACAAGTGCAAGGAAGTGGATCCTGCCAACAACCACGTGAGTTGGAAGAGGACACTGAGCATCAGATGAGACTGCGTCCCTGGCTGACATCTTCACTGTAGCCTGGTGAGACCCTGAGCGGAAGATCCAACTCCCCCATACACAGACTCTTGAGACATGGAAACTGCGAGGTAATAAATGTGTGTTGTTCTAAGCTGTTAAGTTTGTAGTAATTTGTTACACAACAATAGAAAACAAATGCAGATTCACTGCATAGTTCTGCCCAAGGCTGTTCATTCTAATAGTCCTTCTCTGGTGGTGTTTTGTTTTGTTTTTTAAGGTTTATTTACTTAAGCAACCTCTACCCCCAACAAGGGGCTCAAACTCCCGACCCTGAGATCAACAGCTGTGCACTCCACTGAGTGAGCCAGCCAGGTGCCCCTCTCTGGTGGGGTTTTTAAAGGTTTCCCATCAGAAACCAAAATCCAGTGGGGCCACAAGCTCAGAAAAGATCCCATGATCTGCCATAGTTCACTATTCTTCCAAAGGACTATCGGAGACTCTTGCTTGGGTGTCTGAGGAACAGGGTCCTTTAGTGTTTGTCCTTCATGAAGGCCTGAGGGGAAGACCAGTCATTCTATGATTCCTTGGCCCACACATACCTTTTTAAGAAAATAAGGAGCTAAAAGTTCAAAAGCGATTTATTTCTGAGTTGCTAGTGAGGAGCCACCTGCATACCACAGTAACACAGCAAACATAGTTCCCAAAATCTCTTCAGCAAGAACCAAGAATTGTTGCTTCTGCTGTTGGTATTCCCAGAAGGGAGCAGGGATGGGTCACTTCTTCCCAGGGGAGAGAGAAGGGGGAACAGGAGAGCTTTGCTTCAGCTCAGTGCCACTCACAGTGTCTTTGGTTTCTCACCAGTCACTGGATCATGTGAGTGAACCCTTCCTCCCAGGCCACTCCCTGGGCCCAAGTCTGAACCTAACTGATGTTGGAACATTCTCCCAGAACCACAGGGACGGAGACTGGGGAACTAAGGGAAGAAGCATAGGCAGCTGCTTTTCCAATGGAGAAATTCCTACCATTTGGGGGGAAGAAGAAACATATGGAGCTGATGGCAAATTTTACTGCTCCGGCAACCTCTAGATCCAGAGCCTAGCAGAGTGATGACTTCCTCTCATTGTCAAGGGAGGAACTAGTCCTTTTTTTTTTTAAGATTTATTTATTTATTTGTTTGTTTATTTATTTATTTATTTGAGAGAGAGAGAGAGCAAGTGAGCAGGAGCCAGGCAGTGTGCTTGAGCAGGGGAGGTACAAAGGATGAGGGAAAGAGAGAATCTCAAGCAGATCCCCGCTAAGCATGGAGCCTGATGAACAGACAAATGGATGGACAGATGGACAGGACACGGGGCTCGATCCTAGGACCCTGAGATCTTGACCTGAGCCAAGATCAAGAGTCAGACACTTAACTGACAGAGCCACCCAGATGCCCCGGGAAGAACTAGTCCTAAGAACAAACTAGTTCTTACCCCTAACCCGCTCTCATGCTCATCTTCTTGGTAGGGTTGCTGGCTAGCTAGTATCAACCTGGTTAGTCTGGTATTGGACTTCTGACCTCATGAGATGAAAAAAATATTTAAACTTTGGCTTTGCTGTCCTTTAACCTTTTTTGCAAGTTGTTGTAATGAAAAATTCTTTAAAAAGCAAGAGATAGAAATGTTGTACAAAAGTAAGTAGAAATTACTATTGATGCATAAGATATTGTTTAAATTAAGTGGGTATTTTTATAGATGCTGCCCTTGCTCTCCAACACCTCCCTCAATGCTTGGTCTGGTGCCTGGTATTCTAGGGAGGACATCTGGCAAGTCTACCCATTAGCCACTGCCATAGCTCAGGCCCTCATCACTTCTTAACCAAATTAAAATAGTCTCTACTTGGCCTTCTGGGTTCTGGCTACCCTCCAATTCATCCTCCACAAGCCCCCAGAGATTCTTCTAAAATATAAATCTGACAATATATATCATTCCCCTTCTTAAAATCATTCAATGCCTCTCTAAAGCATTTGGGGTAAGATTTGACCCCTCAACACAGAGGTGTGTCATTAAATGGACAGTGCCTACCATCCTTACCTGATTTCCCACCACTCTCCTCCCCACACACTGTTATTCCAACCACACTTACATTTACTAAAGAACTCATTTTCTTCGTCTTTGTATCTTCACACAGACTGTAGCCTCTGTCCTCGATCTAAACACAGAATGTACACTGTGGTCATCCACTCATCCATCCATCTCAGCAGTAACAGTGAGAATAGCCTCTAGATACATTACAAGGTAAAACAGATACAGTTTGCCAAGGACTTGAATGTAGGGTATAAGAGAAAAAGAGAGATGTCAGGGATGAGACCAAGATATTTGGCCTGACCACTTGGCAGAATGGACTTGCCATTTACCAAAATGGGGAGAAAGGGAAGTGAGATAGGAAACTATGCGTTAGTTTATGGACACAATAAATTTGAAAAGTCTATTAATTATTTGTTGAAACATCAATAGGCATTTGGATTTCCAAACCTGTAGGTTAGGAGGAAAGTTGGAACTGGATATATACATTTGACAGATGGATATATTTAAGCTCATGGAAGTGGAATGAGCTCACAAGCCTGGTGACCATAGACAGAGAAGAGAAAAATTCAGAGTGTATCAGACCAACACATTGTACACCTTAAACTTATACAATGTTTGCTATATGTTAGTTAGATCTCAATAAAGCTGGAAAAAAATAAAACAACTTCAGGCATTAGAAAAAAAAAAGAATCCTGAGGACTGAGCTCTGGAGCATTCTAACATTCAGAGGTCAGAAATAGAAGGAACCAGCAAAGGCAACTGAGGAGCAGCACCAGTGGGGTGAAAGGAGAAGCCACAGTAAGTAGCATCCTGGATGTCGTGGGAAGAAAGTGTTTCAAGGAGTAAGTGGCCAGTTGTGTCATACGCTGCTGGCACATCAAATAGGAGGACCAAGAACCCACCATTGTCATGTTTGACCTTGACGAGAGCAGCTTTGATGGCGTGGAGGTGATGGAGTGGGCTCAGCAGAACTTGGGAGGTGAAGAAGTGGAGATAGAAAGTATAAAGCATTCTTTCCATAGCTACTGTTCTGAAGAGAATCAGAAAAATGTGGTGGGTGGATGATCTCGTTGTCATTTTAGTTAATCTGGGTATGCTGTTTCCCAGAATTCTTGTTTGATTCCGGGTTAGAGTTGACCAAAAGAGGAGAAACCTGCCGAAGATGTGAGAGGCAGAAGAGAAGTGGCTCCTCTTAATACCGGAAGGACTTCAGAGTGAGATATAGAAAGCAGATTTCCCTGTAGGCTCTGATTTGTCCACCTGGGAGTGCTTCAGGTAGCCTGATAAAGGGTTTTTCTTTAAATCTCCAACTCTCTTCCCCAGACCTTCCTTTCCCTGAGTCCTCTTCCAATTGTGTGAAGTCTAATTCCTACAATACCCACTTCGCTCACAGCAGTTCTGCTTCTCTGGCTGAACTCTGACTGGCTTATGGGGTAACAGCTGGAGAGGGAAGGGGAGGTCACCGGAGTGGTGTTTGTTTTTTAAGGTGGGAGTTTCACTGCCTGTTTGTACGCTCAAGAGAATGTTCTAGGGAGGAAGGGTGATTGGTGACAGAGGAGAGGAAGGGCAACTGCAGGGCAGTGTAGCCAGGACCCAGGGCACAAAGGCAGAGGGTGGACTGAGATGGGGTCCAGAAGAGGTGGGGCTACCACCCACCTGAGAAAAGACAGAGTAGGTGGGTGCTTACACAAGTAGATGGGCAGCTGTGATGGGCCCCCATAAAACTCTCTTCCGATAGCTTTTCCTGTCTCTGTGAAATAAGTACCCTCAGTAGTTGAGACTACTGGGAGGAAGTGTGGGGGTGTTGCAGGAGAGAGGGAAAGGGTGATTTAATTGTGAAAATTTGTCTTTTTTGGCTGACCAGCCTGTTCACCTCTTTCTAAAGTCTAGAGAATTCTCCATTTTCTGACTCTCGTTGGAAGGCATTGCCCACCTGCCGCAACCGAAGCTGTAACGACCCTCTCTCCTCCCACCCCTTAACTAGAGCTTTGGGGGAGCGGCATGGGATCACGTGAGTGGGCTCAGCCAATCAGGGACAGACTCCCTGGCTGTGGGCCTTCAGAGCTGCGAGTTTCGGAGGTGGACCCCAGAGGGTCCTGATCCATAGCAGTAGTTGTGGTGGCCGAGACCCATGTGTGGGACCTGCAGAGGCAGCCGGGCTTCCGGTGGTCAAGCAGAGGACTGTGAGGGTGGGACCAGTCACTGTGTCATCTGATGTTCAGCAGTAGGATCCCCACCTGCTTCCTTTCATGGTCTGATGGTGGCCGTGCTTCCAGCTCCCAAATCTCCAGCCTCCCTATGGATTATGTGAACTACCTTATATCTTTTCAATAAATCCCTCTTACACACAAATGAGCTAGAGTCCATTTCTGTTGCTTGCAACCAAGAATCTAAACGGATACTGACTGGAATCAGAGATTTGAGCCAACTAACAAACATTCTTTTTTCCCCAATTTCTCTTCACAGGCAGTTGGCATCATTTTGGGGGTTTCCTACGTGGTGGGGCCAGTAGCTTCTGAAAGCTTTAGGATTGTTTCCGTACAGCTCTATGACTAGAGAGTAGTGAATGGCTCTTCTCTGCCAGCTCCAATAAGACTGCAAGAGCCCAGGCTTGAGCCACATACATCTTCTCCAAGCAAGCGCTGTCAGTCGGGATTCAAGGACCAAATCTGGGGAGTGGGGTGGGGCCTGTCAGAAAGGGTATGAAAAGGGTTTCTGGGTGGACTTAGTGAAAAATCACTACCTTCCACCTTTTGGAAGCTCATCAGCCCATATTTTTTTTCTCCAAACATGTAATTTTAAGAATGGTCAAAACTACAGAATACAGTGTTTCCACATGCAAGTAAAAACTCTCTCTCTCTCTTCCAAAAGGAACAACCCAAACTCACATCCAACATCCAGCTCAGAGTTAGGATCTCTGGGTGAGGTGCATTTTCTTCATCTGAAAGTGGTTGATACTGCAGCTTATGGACTAAAACGGAATTTGACTATTCCCTAATACATCCAGTGTTCAATGCTGGAAGAGAAATGGCTACAAAGGCCATCTAGAAGAGCAGGAAAGGGGAGCAACACGCAGTGATCACTGGTCCAGAGCACATACCACAGTTATGTGGACAGGGACATAAGGTGCAACCTTTTTTTTTTTTTTGATCCACATTCCTAGCAATGAAATGAGCTCTTTGGATCAGCTAATAAGGGCACCCTTCTCTTCCAACCCTTTACGATTTTTCTTTACCCTTGCCCCATGAGGACTATTCCACTTTAGCAGCTAACTTCTGTGAGCAAGGTTACTAGAACCTGAAGATTGGGGTCTTGCAATTTCCTGGGGGCAGTGGGGAAACCCTTTAAAAACCTAGTCTGTTCAAAGTTAGTTTGAACCTCCCAAATACTCTGTTATAAACTCTATAGTCAAAACTTCCTTGGACATTGATTTTGGAGTTTCTGTCTCTTGGTAGCCTGAGGGACATGCTTATTTCCATAATAAACCTCACACAATTCTATAATATTTGTTGATCCCCATTTTAAAATGCATAGGGGCTCCTGGGTGGCTCAGTCAGTTAAACGTTGGGCTCTTGGTTTTGGCTCAGGTCGTGATCTCACGGTCATGATCTCAAGGTCATGAGATTGAGGCCCATGTTGGGCTCCGTGTTCAATGCAGAGTCTTCTTGGGATTCTCTCTCCCTCTCCCTCTGTTCCCCCTGCTCATGTGCTCTCTCTCTCTCTCTCTCTCTCTCTCTCTCTCTCTCTCTCTCTCTCTCAAAGTAAATAAATAAATCTTAAAAAAATACTGAGGTGGAGAGATTTTAAGAGTCTCATGCTCTACCAACTGAGCTAGCCAGGCAGAGGTGGAGAGATTTTAAACCACTTACCTAAGGTACATAGGTACTAAGGGGAGAAGCTGAGATGGAAAGCCAGATCTGCCTAGCACCAGAGACCCTCCTCTGTCTGCTCTGCCATGAGGCTCTAGTTGAGTTGGGGGCGGGGGGGGGAGTCTTATGTCTGAGTGCTGTGGCCAAGAGGGAAGGTAGATAAGAACTGAAGGCACTATTTTCAGGGGACTTTGAGGGTTACAGACATGTACTAACTGCTCTGGTAGGTGAGAGTTTATGGCTTTGGACGCTTTAGGAGAGTGGGTCCTTGGCGTCCACACTGATGTCCTATACTTGTCGGAGTGGTCTCTGGTCCCTGTGGCAGTGGGGAAATGCTGAAGCCAAGTGATGTCCTAAGAAACAGATGTGGACGAGGGGGCTAGGACTGGATGAATGTGAAAGAATGTTCCCCAAAGTCACACAAGAATAGCCTAAGAATGGTCAGGAACAACTGGGGGAGACTAAGACCAGCTAGTGGTCCATACTGTGTAGGAAAAGGCAGGTTATTCTAGTTAACTGAACCGTGCCTGTACCTGGGCTGCTGAGAGATGGAAACGTGGGACCATAAACACTCCACCCCCAGTTATCCGCTGATCAGCTCCCAGACAGATCCTCTGGCCCAAGCCAGCCAAATCCTCCATGTTGACTGCCTGCCTGCTGTCACATTCCATAGCCTGGGGTGGTCCAGAGAAAAACCTTCCCTGGGTCCCATGGCTGCTGAGACAACACCGGGGACCCTGGATGTTTAACGGATTTGGAAGTACAAGGCTAACACACATAAAAATAGGCCTTAAAACTGGTGATTGTTAAGACTTCAGAATGGATGATGCAGTGAACACTTGCCGACCGCCTTCCTAGCATCCCTCCTCCCATTCCCATTTTCAAGAACACTGAGATCTCTTTTAAGGAAAACTTCTGTCCTTTCTCACCTACGTGGTCTGGGAGGGATCCACCCCAGCCTCAGCTCTAGGTGGTTGGTTGAAACTCACTAGAGTATCCCATTCTCCACCATGATAAAGTCAGAGATGGGCCAGTGACTCACCGCAGCCAAGAGAAAGGAAAAAAGAGGCTGGGCGTTTTAGGGAAGGAAATGTCCTCGTTCTTCCAGGGACCTAAGAGAAGAGATGCCCTCCCTTCCTCTGGCTTGTAAGGGTATAATGTCCGAAAAGGCTGCAGCCATTTTTAAAAACAAAAACCCAGCTTTTGAATGGGAAATCTATGTGTTTGGCTTAACATTTCCCAAGTACAAAATGATGTACTATGAAAAGCAAGTCAGTCTTCCTCCCTGTCCTTGTCCATCAACCGCCCAGTTCTACTCTCCAGAGGCAGTCACAGTTGCCTGCTACTGGTGTGTATTCTTCCAGAGATTTTCCATGCATGTACATGCAAATGAATGTTTCCCGCATACCCTCTCCCCAAATGTTCCTCCACTTTGCTCTCTATTCTGTACCTCCCTGGTTTTTCCTTAAGGAGGTATCTTGGAGATTTTTCCACATCTGTACACAGAGGGCTACCTTTAACAGCTGCACAGAATTCTACTTATGGATGTCCCATTATTAATTCAAATATGCCTTTAGTCATTGGCATTTCGTTTCTCTGCAAATAGAGCTGTGCTGTAAATTTCTTTCAAATATGTATCATATTGGACTCACTACATTCACTATTGCTCCCCTGCCCAGAGTCGGCTGGAGAACCAGACAGAAGCATCCAAAAGAACAGAGCCAAAGAAATCACAGGGAATGAAGCTAGAGCCCTGGTGACACGGTGACACTCTGGACTGAACTGCGATTGAAGTCAGATGTACCCTGGCCTGTCCAGTTACAGAGCCAATAAATGACCTCTCTTGCTCAATGGACCAGTTGTCCAGAGCCTCTGCATTGCATCTGCTGGGGTTCCGGGTTGGGTTTCTTATTACTTGCAAGGGAAACAGTTCTGATTTGTACACATGTTAGAATTCTCACAACTGAAATGTGAAGTGAAAAACGTATGATGACAATGACACGTACATTTTTATTTCAATTGTCTTAAAATAGAAACATCATAGAAGAGAAACTGGAAGGGGGTGCACCAAAATGTTAAGTGTGGGGGCGCCTGGGTGACTCGGTCAGTTAAGTGTCTGCCTTCAGCTGGGGTCATGATCCCAGCGTCCTGGGATCGAGCCCCACATCGGGCTCCCTGTTCAGTGGGAAGCCTGCTTCTCCCTCTCCCTCCACCCCTCCCCACTGCTCATGCTTGCTATCTCCCCCCTCTCCCTCGCTCTCTAATAAATAAAATAAAATCTTAAAAAAATGTTAAGCGTGGTTGTAGATTGTAGCAAATCGGTGTTCTTCATTATAGTTGGGTTTTTTTTAAAGATTTTATTTATTTATTTGACAGACAGAGAGAGAGAATACAAACAGTCAGAGCACCAGGCAGAGGGAGAGGGAGAGGGAGAAGCAAGCTCCCCACGGAGCAGGGAGCAGGCAGCCGCTTAACCGACTGAGCCACCCAGGCTCTCTTTCATTATAGTTTTTTGAGGTTTTAAAATTTTCTACAATAACAGGGATGAATTTCATGATCGTTTGTCGCAAGGCAGGTTCCCCGGAAGCACAACCTGAGAAAGGGATTTGGGGCTCATGATTTGCAGAGGGAGCACACTGTAGGAGGAACCTGAAAGAAGCAGAATTGTGAAGGGGAAACGGGCCTTGCAAGGATGTGGTCCCAGGTCTAGCCTTGACCTGATGTGGGGGTGGGCGGTGGAGTGCAAATGGAGCTAAGAGATACCCAAGACAAGAGGCCTGGCCTTTTGTACGTTGGGATCAGAGAGTCATTGGCTGCCCCCTTTTGGTGAGGCTGTAAACTGCAGGTGGTTTCCCGGTGAGCGAGACCCCGTCAGCCAAAGGCTATTCTCCAGAGAACTGGATCTGGAAGAGGAGCCTTGTCTACCAGGAGGGCTGGTAAAGGGTATCTGCATGAGACACCAGCAGGGCTACAACATTCACTTACAAAGTTATTTTTAAAAAATAAAAGAAGAAAGCAAATCGCAAGACTGATCCTACAGAGGCCGGTTCTTTGTGCCCTTGGTTTCTTCCATCTATACTTGCTGTTGGGCCACCGATGAAATGGTTAACCAGTGTAGAAGTCTTGGCTCTAGATCTGAGAGAAAATAGGATTGGCCTACGGAGTTGCAGATCATCCTGTTTCTAAACATAGGAGTCTTTATTTAAAATAACTATGGAAGGAAACAGTGCTTTCTTTCTATTCCTTTTAAAATCTGGGGCCCCTAGCAAAACGAAAGTAGAAGTTTTTTAAATGTATCCCTCAACTTGCATTACTGCTAGGTCTGAGGTTTTCGCTTCTGCACCTGGCTCCTGGGCGGCCTGCCTTGCCTTATCTTCCAAGGGATGCCTTGTTACTTTGGTTTGGGCACCTGGGGGCCAGAGAAAGCAGTGAGTTAGAGAGAGGTGCCTGGGAGTTAGAGAGAGGTGCCCCATCTTCTCCCGTCTCTGCACAGTCTCTCAGGAGATGGTCCTCAACTGCCATGGAATATTCCCATAGCCTTTGGGGATCGCCACCATGGAGACTGGGAATTGTAGCATTCTGTTGTTCTGGTGACCAGTTGTCCAGAGCCTCTGCATTGGATCTGCTGGGGTTCCGGGAAGAGGCAGGTCTGGCTGAGCCAGGCTTGGAGGAAGGCTTTGGAGCAGGAGCCTGGAACAGCGTAGGCTTGGCTGTACTTGTGTTTCAGTGATGACTACCCTTTTGGTGTTCATGGATGTGCCCCTAGCCCAGAAGCTAGAAGGCAGCTTGTTAAAGACCTACAAGCAAGACAATTGTCCTAACAAGATTTTCCTGGCCTTTAGAGGTAGATGCCTTGTGGTTTTGGAGTGTTATAAGACTTAGTACTCATATCTTGATTGCCTCTAGGGAGGCCAATCTGCTCCTATTGTAGAGGAACCCAGAGGTAGTCATGCCTCCACAAGTAGAGAGCTCTGTTCTTGCTAACAGAATTGCCCACCGGGAAAAGGGCAAAAAATGCCCTGGGTCGTCTGTGCCCTTTGCCCTCAGCTGGAGGCTTCCAGGGATTTGGTAAGAGCTATGCCTTCTTCTCCAGCTCCATGCTTTGGGGTCTTCATGGGCACTATACATTCTTCAGCCTCTTCCTTCTTCCCTTCCTTCCCCTTTTCTGTTCCTGAACTAAGAAGGGTTCCCCAAAAGGACTCTTCTGAAATGCAGCCAGTCCTTGCCAACGTGAAAGTCGGGGTTACCTTAGTTTAGTCTCATGGCTCCAGAACTCCCACGTGGTATGTCATATTTGCCCTTTAAAATGGCACAGGCTTAAAAAAAAAAAAGCATGGGCTTCATCTGTCTTCTTTAAAAAGACAAAAATTATACACATTCACTCCCAGCACATTGTTTTTATAAAGGGGAAGGGGGAAAAAAAGGAAGAAAGCTGTCTTTTCCTAGGCAACTTTCCAAAGCCCCAAGAAAGCCAGGACCAATGAATTGTTTGTGGGCTGTCTGCAGAGCCCAGCCTCAGAGGCCCTGAGGCCAGCCAGCCATAGCTCCCTCTGTGGCTTCCCTCACAGTCTGCATGACCAGCGAAGGCCATCCCTGGGTGTCTTCCGTGGTTCCCAAGATCCGCCTGCAGATCGCCCAGGATCCGTCTCTGAACTACGAGTACGTACCGGTGAAGGGCATGAAGTCATTCACTGAGGCCTCCTTGAAACTCCTCTTTGGAAGGCACAACCAAGTCATTGTGGAGAACAGGGTGAGATGAAGGGCCCTTTGCTTACTCACCCAGACACAGGGAGTGGAGCTCTGGGGCTGCACAGTCCTTAACCAGAACGGGCCATTGGAGGGCTCCCTGGCATTGACAGAGGGGACCCTGAGACTCAGAGTCCAGAGACTTAGTATGTGGAAGGCAGAGTCAGGATCTGAACCCACAACCACCTTTCTTTGCATCAGCCCACACTGCCGATGTCCAAGCTCTTTTAAGGAATCACCTGGATCTGAGGCAGGACTTGCATCATTATTACTCTTTTAAAGAGTTTTTTCTGTTTATTTCCTGCTGGCAGGTAGGGGGTGTGCATACTGTTGGTGACAATGGTGCCTTCCAACTTGGGGCCCAGTTCCTCAAAATCTGGCGTAAAGATTTTCAGATAGTTTACATTATTTCTTCTAAAAAAGGTGAGTTATTATGCAAAATGGGGGTGACAGAAGATTCCTCTCTCCTGTTCCTGAGTCCCACCCCATTTGCCATCTTCACTGTTGCCCTTCTCACTCTCTGTCATGAGCAAGATGGTGGACAAGCCAAGTTTACTTGTCCTTTTCCTGTTATTGTCCCACCTTCTTCCCAGTGACCCTCAGACCCATTCCCTGGCGTGTCTGTCTCCATTTCCTCAGTACCAGCTGGAGGGGGCTGTGTTCCCACAGAACCCTATGGACTCGTCTTCCAGGACATGGGCTTTACAGTTTGTGAATACTCCTTCTGGGACTCCAAGCAGTTGTGCATGGACCCCAACGCGCTCCTCGATGTGGTGGAGGTAGAGGGGCCCCGCTCAGAAACTTCTCCCCAGACTTGATTACAGTTTTATTTTCCTTTTGTCCCCTTTGCCCCTGTTGTCATGAAAGGCCTTTTCAAGGCTTGGATTTGCCTGGCCCTTTAGTAGGAACCAACATGGAGGATGGCTTCTCCTCCATATGCCCTGGTGCTACTTGCACTTGGTAAAGGAAATGCCTGATGAGACGGTGTCTACCTGCAGCAGGCCCCGCATGGCTGTATCTTTGTGATTGGGAACATTGGTGACTGCAACTTGACACAAAGTCAGTGGGCAAGGTTGATGGCCAGCATGAAGGTGAGCCCAACACCTGCCCAACCTTCTTCCCTCTTGCATTTCTTCCATCTCCTCCACCAACCTCATCCTTTTTCCATTCTCCTTTCTCCTACAGAGCAAGCAGATATTCCCATTTTTTGACATTCCCAATCAAGGTTTATCCACTGGGGACCTGGAAGAAGATACTGGATTCTTAAAGTACTTTGTGTCTCAAGGCTTTGAGTTCTTCTGCAGCCTGTCTCTGTCTAAGACTTTTGGCATCTATGGTATGGAATGGGCAGAAAGGAAAGGGAAGGCCTCATGCTGAAATGGTGACTTAGCCATGGCACAAATGATGTGCTTGATATTTTCTACCCTCTGGAGAGAGCCAAGGCCTCCAGAGAGAGCACCATGGAAGCAGAAGGCAAGAGCACTGAGCTACGAGTCAGGTTCTGTGGTTTCATCTCAGCTCAGTTCCTAAAACTGGCTACTAAAACTGACTGACTCCAGTTCTTTTTAGAAAATTTATTTATTATGCATTTATTTATTTAGAGAGGGAAGAGAGGCATAGGGAGAGGTAGAGAGAGAGAGAGAAACTCAAGGGGTTTGATCTCATGATCCTGAGATCATGACCTGAGCTGAAATCAAGTCAGATGCTTAACTGACTGAGTCACCCAGCTGCCCCAAGACTGACTCCAGTTAAATCATTTTGCCCCTTTGGGCCTCTGTTTCCTCGTCTATAAGATGATGGGGAGGGCTTAGTGATCTTTCAAGTGATTTCCATCTTTGAGACTCTTACTTATAGCTATTTTTTCTGGAAGAAGAGCCTCTGGCCACTTCCTGGGGTCTGGATACAGGCTTGGCTGGGAGGGGGGGCCCGTTGGTCCAGCCCTCTCTTCTGCAAGGTTGGAGGTAAAGTCATAAGGGAAGGCCCTGGTAATAGAGAAGGACACAGAGTGGCTGTCTGTCCCAATGCTGCAGATGAAGGAGTAGGGATCCTTGTCGTGGTGGCTCTCAACAACCAGCTCCTGCTCTGCGTCCTCTCCCAACTGATGAAACTCACCCGGGCCCTGTGGCTAAACCCTCCTACTATGGGGGCTCGAATTATCACCTCCATCCTCTGTAACCCTGCCCTTCAGGAAGAATGGTAAGGGCAAAGCATGGGGGACGTGGGGGACGGGAAGGGATGGCAGAGCCTCGAGACATATGTATAGACTTGCCCATTCACAGGATTCTTCCTGCTGAGTTGCCTCTTTGACTCCATTCATTCAGCAACATTTGCTGAGGACTTACTGTGTATCAGCAGCAGGGCCTGTGCCAAAGGTTGTTTTACCTTGGGGGAGTGGGCCATAGGACATTCTTTCCGGACACAGTCCAGTGAATTATTTGAACCCTTCCAGGTTGCAGGAGATTAGGCAGTCTTGAGGACTTGCGACTCTGGTAAAATATGCCTGTGAGCCTGCTTGGCTTGCTTAAATTAATATGGGCTGAAACTCCTCTCTCCCTTGTGACAGGATCCAGGCCTCCACTGGTACACCCTCAGGCACTGTGGCTGGGGCTTTTGGAGGAAAAAAGAATACAGTGGCAATGAGGAGGTTGACAGCAGGGAAACCTCATACTTCAATTTCTTGCTTTCTTTTCTTTGGCAGGAAGCAGAGTCTGCAAGGGCTTGTAGAGAACATCATGCTGATCAAGGAAAAGGTGAAGGAGAAGCTCCGGCTCCTGGGGACCCCTGGCTCCTGGGATCACATCACAGGCCAGAATGGGTCCCATAGCTACCTCGGACTCAACCGTAAGTGTCTAGGAGGGGGTAGCGCCCCTTTTTTCTGACCTTGGGATTGTATTTGAGCATTAAACTTCACTGACTAGGTGACCAGTCCCTAGCTTCATCTCAGAGTTTGATTTGAGGTAATTAGAGCTGCTTTAAAGACCCTTCTGGATCCCCCCAAATGCTGACACTTCCGGTCCCCTGTATTCCGCCCTGGGTTAGAGAGGAGTTAGTGTCTCAGACCCTGGGATTATCACCAGCCCAACAGGTGGAATACCTGGTCAAGAAAAAGCATATCTACCTCCCCAAGAACGGTCGGATCAATTTCACCTGTATCAATGCCCACAACTTAGATTATATCACTCAGAGCATCAACGAGGCTGTCCTGTCCACCAAGGGCTCGGAGTAACATCTTCAGAAAATCGATGACTCCCGGTCGAAATAAAAATCTTTAGTCTTTGCAAAAATTCTGTGCTGATTATTCATTGCTACAATTCATTTCTCTGCAAAGCACTCTCCGTTCCCACCTGTTTATGAAGCATTGGTCTGGCCTCAGCAAAGAGAGGTTAAAAAGGCCCAGAGAAGAAGGGAATGTCTATCTTCAATGACCATCTCATATTTATTGAACACCTTATATTAAGGCCCTGATGGGGTGCCTTAGTTTGTTTGGGCTGCCATGCCGAAATACCAAGTGCAGTGTCTGGCGAAGGCCCTCCACCTGGTCCATAAACAGCGTCTTGTAACTGGAACATCACATGGTGGAAGAAGCAGGGGGTCTCCCTAGGGCTTCTTTTATAAGGGCACTAATCCCATCCATGAGGCCTCTGCTTCCATGATCTAACCACATCCAAACACCATCACATTGGAGGTTAGGTTCAACACATGACTTTTGAGAGAACACGAACATTCAGATCATAGCATCTGGGTATCAAAGGGAAGGCAAAAAACCAGGTATAATCCAGTGCTTACAGTCTAGTTGGGAGATGAGCCTTAGTCCTATGAAAGTTAAGTAACATTTCAAGGTTGACTATAATAAAAAGTCACATAGATTATATGGACAGTAAATATGTCAAGAATTTAGAGAAGAAAAACCTTAATGTGGGCCAGAATGGTTGGGGAGGATATCAGAAGGAACTACAAACTGGTTTGGGTATTGATGGATGACTAGGAGTAGTGATAATAGTGATAATAGGTAGAAGGTAGCTAGAAGGGCATCCCAGGCAGAGAGCAACCTGAGAAAGGTCATTGGCATGATTGTAAAATATGATTATTTATTGGGCATCTGCTAATATATAGAACTCTGCAAGCCCCCAAGATACTAAAAGCTATGACAGTTGCTCCTCTTATGGTGCCCTCCACCCTAACTGGGGAGACACAATATACATGGTAAAAACGTAGTTAAGAATAAAAGGTGACATGGGGCGCCTGGGTGGCTCAGTGGTTTAAGCACCTGCCTTCGGCTCAGGTCATGATCTCAGGGTCCTGGGATTGAGCCCCGTGTTGGGCTCCCTGCTCCATGGAGAGTCTGCTTCTCCCTCTCCTTCCCTGCCCCAACTCCTGCTCTCTCTGTTTCTCTCTCTCGTTCCCTCTCCCTCTCAAATAAATAAACAAAATTTAAAAAAAATAAAATGTGACATGTAATATATGTTAGATGAATGTCAGTAAACGGTTAACTCAGGACTTGCTTGCTCAAACTGTGTACAACTCAAAGGTCTTTGGGACCGGCCCTTGACTGGTTCCTAGGAAATGAACTCTGAGCCCTTGGAGTATCCTGCTTGATAAAAGTGGCTTTGTATGCCCAAGATCCTAAGACATGTTTCACCTCTGGGGGCCAGAGACTGAGTGGTTAAGGTCAGTTACACGGGCGCTGCACGCCTATGTGTTTGACTCCCAATAAAACTTTGGATCCCAGAGTTTTGGTATCCCTGACTGGCAACACTTTTATACATATCACACATTGGTGCTGAATTGGGCTCTGTTTGTGCTGGGTTTAACACAAGGATTTGGGCAAATACAGTGCAAGCTTCCTTGTATTCCATGAAGACTGCTTTTACGGGGCATGTCGAAGTGATCAGCCTCATGGGGTTGGGCTTCAGATCCCAAAGCCTGTCTGCCAAGACTAGTTGGTTCCTGCCTGGAAGATAAATAGTAGCTTTCCCATAGATTGTGATTCTTAGGCTAGGAGGTGGGGCCTCTGTCTACAGGTCTCATAAGTGAGGAGGATTGCAAGCAAGTTCATGGAGCAAGTGGAGCCAGCTTACAGTTGGATTTACCTTGAGTCCCTGTTTCCCCATCAATGCATGAAGATAGAATTTATTCAACCAGGTTTTCTCAATCTCTAGGACTCTTGCTTTTGGAACCCGAGCCACTGATCCATGGACAACCCAAGCAGGCTCACTGAGAGTCTTGTGTGGGTATTTGGGCCCTGGCCCTAGTGGAGATCCCACTGATAGCCAGTATCAAGAGCTAGACAAGTGATGATTCCAGCCTCCAACCTTCAAGCCATCCCAGCTGACTGAATGAAGCAGAGATAAACTGTCCCACTGAGCCCTTCCCTTATTACCAATCTATGAGCAAATGAAGTGTTGTTATTGCTTAAAACACTATGTTTTGGGGTGATTTATTACACAAATATAGCTATGTGGAACAAATATTTTGTCTTTTAAGTCTGTCTTTATATTTTCTTCTTCCATGTTTTTTTCTTTTCTCTAATCTTGTGAATTTTTTTAAATTAAAGAACTGGGTCTTTTGTCCTCTAGGGTTTCCCACAGACTGAGCTTTGCTGATTCCATCCCCATACTATAATTTAACTCTTCCTCTGTCTCCCTGCATTTCTTGAAAATAAGAATTTAAGATGAGAGTCTTGGTCAGATTCAGGTTTATTGTTATTATCCTTGTCTTAGTAAGGTCACATCATAAATGGTGTTGGTATGTTTCATCAAGGAACACATGATACTAATTGTTTTTCTGTGATGTTAGTAGGTATTGATGATCATTGCATAGCTCCATTAATTCATTAGTATTGCAGAATGGTGATATTCTAAGTCTAACATTATTTATTCATTTTTTAGCTAGAATACTTTTACAAATAGGAATTTCCTCTCACCGTGATTTGATGAGTCTGAGCTGCATTTTGTATAGGAAAGGCAGAATTAATGCTTGATTCTGTCCTGCCACTTACCAGTTTTTAAATCAATGAGTTATTATACTAGCATTCTCTAAAGGTGATTGGTGAGGTATTTTAAAAAGTGTTATGAATGTATGGCCTTAAGCCTATTTTATGTGTTTGATTCCACCGCAAACATTACCCTTATTGATATTAAAAATGTCCCATCTTTGACCTGTGGGAGCCAATTCAAATTAGTTTCTGAGATCTTTTGATACAACCCTAGTACTCTGATAGCTTCTCTGCTTTCTGGCTTGAGAAGATGTTCCAGGAAAATTTTGAACATCTTCCGCCCCAGACCTGGAATCAGTCATTTCTCAAATGAGCTATAATTACTTTCAGCAGAAAAAAGTACTTATAAAACCACAATCGGCTCTTAAAGTGTTCATTGCTGTGGAACTGGTCATCATTTCCATGCCTTTTCAGTAACATAGAATACATCTAGTGCCTACTGATACTCCAATCACAATGCAGGAATTCAGTGTTTTTACTGACCCCATTAATTTTATATCTTCTTACAATCTCCTTTCTCTCATGCCCCAAATCCCCATTTTTGACAGTACCAATATGATTACTTATTTGCTTTAACTGACACTACCCACACATAGCTTCTGAAAAATAATACCAATACCAGTACTGATATGATTACTAAAAACAGCTAAAAATATTTTTTTCTGGCAGTTTTTGTCCTTAGGCTACATCCCACTGGGGATATATACCCAAATTACTTGTTTTAAAGACACTTAGAATAGTTCCTCTGTGTGGTTATGCCACCAGTTCAATCTACAGTTGAAGTCATTTGTTTTACTTTATTTCAAAATTATTAGAGAATAATTTTTACTTTTCTTTTATGATTATGTAAAGTACTTACATGGTTCCAAAGTCAGATCTACACAACAAGGAATAGTCAAAGAGGTCTGTTTGTTTGTTTTTACTGTACCTTCCATGCTAACACGTTCTCCCTCATAGATAACTTTTGTAAAAGTTTTATGGTTTATTCTTTCATTTTGTATAAAATGGTAATCAAATATCTATGTGCGTGTGCGTAAGTATCCCTAACTTTTCTTAGGCAGTAGTCTACCAAACATATAAGTAGAATTTCATTGTTTGATCTCAAATTTAAATGCTTCAGCCTCAAGAAGTATCTACATTTACCCTACCCACATCTTATTTATTTATTTGACACAGAGAGAGAGAGAGCAAGAGCAAGAACACAGGCAGTGGGAGAGGGAGAAGCAGGCTTCCTGCGGGGCAAGGGTCCCGATGAGGAACCTTATGTGGGGCCTGATGCCAGCTGGATGCCGGCTGGATCCCAGCTGGATCCCAGGACCCTAGGATCATGACCTGAGCTGAAGGCAGACACTTAACGACCCAGCCATCCAGGCTCCCCAATGCTATCTACATCTTTTGTTCATTTGGTTTTCATCTTTCCAGACTGGAGTCTAACTTTGTACTCTGAAGTCCATTCATTTCATGAATAACATGAGATTCTAACTATATGTGTATCTTTGATTAGTCATTTCCTTTTTCTGGGGCTCATTTAGTAAATGATAGGTCGAAATAAAATTTTCTCAAGATTTTCTTTTTTACCTGAAAACTTTATTATTCCCTAGACTTTCTTTAGCTGGTCATGCTTTTCTTAAATTTCTTAATGTAATTAAAAAAATTATCTTAAATTTTCTTCTTCTGGGGCTCCTGGGTGGCTCAGTCGTTAAGGGTCTGCCTTTGGCTCAGGTCATGACCCCAGGGTCCTGGGTCCGAGCCCCACATCAGGCTCCATGCTCTGCAGGAAAGCCTGCTTCTCCCTCTCCTAACCCCCCTGCTGGTGTTCCCTCTCTCGCTGTACCTCTGTCAAATAAATAAATAAAATCTTAAAAAAAATTTTTTTTCTTTCTTTCCTTTTTTTTTTTTTTCTTAGAGAGACACAGAGGGAGCATGCGAGAGTGGTAAGGGGAGGGGCAGAGGGGGGAGGGAGAGAGAGAATTGTTGGGCCCATGGGGTCCGGGGAACTGAAGAAGCCACAAGATGGCGGCCGCCCGGCGGTCTCACCCCC
>LNAC01000341.1:1074157-1103136 GCA_002007465.1 Ailurus styani
GCCTCGCCCCGCCTCGCCCCGCCTCGCCCCGCCCCTGCTCGGGACCTCCGCCCTCATCAGCTTCCACATCTCGAAAGACCGCTAAGGGGCGGGAAACCGAGGGCTGAACTCCATCCAATCTCCTACCAATTATGGTCACGTTCCCCGTTCCGCCTACACCCCATAAAAATCCGTGCGCATCCTCCGCGGGCGCGACTTCCCCGACTCCCTTCTCTCGGAGTCGCGGAACCTCACTCCAGGGCGTCTCTATTAAAATCTCCCCTCGTGCCTATTCGTCTGGTGCTTTGTTTAATCCGCCGTTACTGGGAGGGCTACCGGGAAACCTTACAAGAATCTCAAGCAGACTCCATGCTCAGGGTAGAGCCCAACATGGGACTCGATCTTGTGACCCTGAGATCATGATCTGAGCCAAAATCAAGAGTTGAATGCTTCACTGACTAAGCCACCCAGGCGCCCCTTAAATTTTCTTAAATTAGGGCGCCTGGGTGGCTCAGTGGGTTAAAGCCTCTGCCTTCGGCTCAGGTCATGATCTCAGGGTCCTGGGATCGAGGACCACACTGGGCTCCCTGCTTGGCGGAGAGCCTGCTCCCTCCTCTCTCTCTCTCTGCCTGCCTTTCAGCCTACTTGTGATCTCTTTCTCTCTGTGTCAAATAAATAAAGTCTTAAAAATTTTTTTTCTTTAATTATCTTTAATTTCCTTAAATTATCCAGAATGAAATATATTGTCACCTTAGTTTTCTTCTGGTTCTTAAATTCTACAAGACTATATCAACCATTTGCCAGGCTGGCCTCTCTAGAAAGCAGCCTTTGGGAATTAGGAAACTTTTGCTCTGAGATATTTCTGTATCATTTCAGTCATCATAAACAGTAAATTTTGAGCCTCCTTTATGTTTTGTGTGAGGAACATTCTTAGCTCATTGGAATACAGAGAGGTATAGGACATTATGAGTTGAGTTGTTTCAATGTCATTAAGAAACAGCAATTCTGGCCAAAAGTATTTGCTTTTGGTCCCAAAGTAAAACACACACACACACACACACACACACACACACACACACACTTGTTGATTTGCAACATATATGATATCAAGAAAAGGAATACATACCTTGAGGGGCCTGGCTGGCTCATTTGGTAGAACGTGTGACTCTTCATCTCAGGGTTGTGAGTTGGAGCCTCATGTTGGGTGTAGAGATTACTTAAAAATAAAATATTTTTTAAAAATATATATTTATTTATTTTAGAGAGACAGAGAGAGTGAGTGGGGAGAGAGGCAGAGGGAAACTTCAAGCAGACTTCCTGCTGAGTGTGGAGCCCAATGTGAGACTTGATCCTATGACCCATGAGACCATGACTTGAGCTGAAACCGAGAGTCAAACACCTAGCCAACTGAGTCACCCAGGCACCCCACTTAAAAATAAAATCTTGAAAAAAAAATACCTTGATGGAAAATGGACATAAACAAGCAATTTATTTTTTTATGATTTTATTTATTTATTTGACAGAGAGATTACAAGTAGGCAGAGAAGCAGGCAGAGAGAGGAGGAAGCAGGCTCCCTGCTGAAAAAATTATTTCCAACCTGAAAAAATTATTATTGATCATTAATTAAAGAATGCAAACAAACTAAAATAACTGGCAAGAGTGTGGAGAACAATTCGACAGAGGATAAAACAGTTAATCTCATCAGCATCTGAGGGCAGGAAATGAGATATATATACAGTCTGTGATACTGAATGAGAATTGAAAAATCAGGAATCAATACCCATTTCTCTACTTCTCTTTAAGAGTGGGAAAGTATTAATTAATTATAGTAAGACTTTTGTGGAATGCCCATTGAATAATTTTATATGGTTTTCTCCAGCAAAATTCAGTTATTTATATGCAGGCTTGGAGTAAGAGGGTAACCAGGTGTGATCAGGACGGGGATCCTGCAGTAAAGAGTGTGACAGAGGAGAAAAAGGCAAGAGGGAAGGAAAGCTGACATGAGGGGAAGAAGTGACGTCAGTGAAAATGGTGCGGTAAGGACCTCTGAAAATTCTCTCCTCCATAAAGGAAATGAGAAACTGGCAAAAATTATCAGAAGCAACTTTTTCATAACTCTGGAAATTAATCAAAGGTTTGCAGCAACCCAGGGAGGGTTTATTCAAGAAAAAACAGCCAACTCTTGATAAGAGCAGTGAGCTTTGTTGGATTTTAACTTGCCATGTTCCCATCCCCTCTCTCTAGCTCTGCGTGGTCTTAAAAACCAACATCGAAAAACATGGTGAACGCCAGCAAGTTGGAGTTCCTTCAAAGCCTTATTCCCAGCTGGCATGCAGCTGTCGGCATTCCCCTAGTGTTTTTGCACTAGAAATTGCTCCTAAGTTATGTTCAAATTAGTCCCTAATATGTCAATCGTGTTGGAACAAATTCAAGTTTTCAAAACAAACTTTATAGCAGAATTGCTGTCCCACTAGCATTTTTTTTTTAAATAGATACTGAGGAGCTTATTCTCAAACTCACGTGGAATCAAAACCACAATGAGATTATCACCTCACAGCGGTCAGAATGGCAAGAATAAAAAAGATAAGAAATAACACGTGGTGGTGAGGATATGGAGAAAAAGGAACCCTTGTGCCCTGTTGGTAGAAATGAAAATTGGTGCAACCACTGTGGAAAGCGTTGAGGAGGCTCCTCAAAAAATTAAAAATAGAACTACCATGGGGCTCCTGAGTGCCTCAGTGGGTAAGGTTCCAACTCTTGGTTTCCATTTCAGGTCATGATCTCATGGGTCGTGAGATCAAGCCCTGCATTGGGCTTCATGCTCAGTGGGGAGTCTGCTTAGGATTCTCTCCCTCTGTCCTCCTCACCCCCATTCTCTCTCTCTGTCTCTCAAATAAATAAAATCTTTTAAAAAATAGAAATACCATATGATCCAGTAATTCCATTACTGTTTACCCAAAGAAAATAAAACCACGAATTCTAAAATATATATGCACTCCTATGTTTTTTGTAGCATTGCCAGGATATAGAACCAACTCAGGTGTCCAGTGATAGATAAATGGATAAAGAAGATGTGGTACATGGATACAATGGAGTATTACTCAGTCACAAAAAAGAATGAGATCTTGCCATTTGCTACAACAGGAATGAACCTGGAGGGTATTATGCTAAGTGAAATAAGTCAGAGATAAACAAATACCATCTGATTTCACTTATATGTGGACTCTAAAACAAACAAACAAAGTAAATGAATAAACCAGCAAAATAAACAGACTCTTAAATAAGAACGTGTTGATGGTTGCCAGAGGGCAGGTGTGTAGGGGGAAATGGATAAAATAAAACCAACAAACAAGCAAACAAACAAATAAAATTCATGTGGAAATGCAAAGGACCTAGAATAGCCAAAACAACTTTGGAAAACAACAAAGTTAGAGAACTAACACTACTTGATTTCAAGTCTTATAAAGCTATAGTAATTAAGATGGTGTGGTATTGGTGTAAAGATAGACCAGAACAGAATTTCAGAAATTAACACACACATATATATGGACAACTAATTTTTTTCTTTAAAGATTTTATTTATTTACTTATGTATAGAGAGAGCACAAGCAGGGGGAGGGATAGAGGGAGAGAGAAAATCCCAAGCAGACCCCATGCTAGGCACTGAGCCCAATGCAGGGCTGGAGAGCATGACCTGGAGATCATGACCTGAGCCAAAATCAAGAGTCAGACACTTAACTGACTGAGCCACCCAGGGCCCTTGGACAACTGATTTTTGATGAGATGCAAAGGCAGTGCGACAGAAGGGGCTATAAATGTTGGATACCCTCATGCAAAAACCAACCAAACAAAAAAGGAACAAAGGAAATAACTTCAATCCATACATTGTACCATATATAAAATTTAACTCAAAATAGATCAGAGGCCTAATTGTAAAATGTAAAATGTAAAACCTATAAATATAAAACTTGTAGAAGAAAGCACAGGAAAAAAATCTTTGTGACCTCGGGTTAGGCAAAGATTTCTTAGATATGACATGGAAGTATGATCCATAAGAGAACAGACAAATTTGAATTTATCTAAGTCAAATTTTTTTTAATTAAACATTTATGTGAAGTCATTGTTAAGAGAATGAAACAAGTCACAGCCTGGGGGAAAAATTGCAAACCATATATCTGATAAAGGACTTGTGTCTAGAATATTTAAATAACTATAAACTTAGTAATAAGAAAACAACACAGTTTTTTAAATGGGGAAGATTTCAACAGGTATTTCACCAAGAAGAAATGAGATATATGAAGCAAAATAAAGCATATGAAAAGATGCTCCACATGAGTAGTCAATAGGAGTCAATAAGGAGAGTCAATAAGGAAATACAAATTAAAAGAGTGACCACACTAAGTGTTGGTGAGGATGTGGAGGAACTGAAACTCTTATACAGTGCTGCTGGGGATGTGAAATGACACACCCACTTTGGAAAACATTCTGGCAGTGGTTTAAAGAGTTAAACACTTCTTACCATATGGTCCAGTTTATTCCGCGACTAGGTATTTACCCAAGAGAAAAAGAAATATCATCCATATAGAATCTTATGCATGAATGTTTATGGCAGTTTTATTTGTAATAGCCAATAACTAGAAACAACTGAAATGCCCACGAACAGGTGAATGGATTTGAACAGATTTACAGATTGTGGTACAGCTAGTTATACAATGGAGCATGACTTAGCAATGAAAACTGAATGTCCACATCGAGATACACAAACATGAATAAATAGCAGAATATTTATGCTAAGTAAAGGGAACTAGACAAAAAAGTACATACTGTATGATTCCATTTGTATGATATTCTAGAAAGTGTAAACTGAGCCTTAGTGACAAACAGATCAGGAGTTGCCCGAGAGGGAGGGATTACCAATGGATGCAAGAAAACTTTTGGAGGTGGTAGATTCATTCATTATCTTGACAAGAGTGATGATTTCACAGGCGTGGATGTATGTCAAAGTTTACCAAATTGTATACTTTAAATATGTGCATCTTACCATGTCACTTATAGTCCACTTTAAAAAAAGATATGAGGGGAGTGATAAAGAGTGAAAAAGTCATGGAAGCCAGTGAATTAGAAGTCTTGGAATCTCCACTTACATCTACATGGATGGAACTGAAGGTATTATGCTGAGTGAAGTAAGTCCAATCAGAGAAAGACAATTATATGGTTTCATTCATATGGGGAACATAAGAAACAGTGCAGAGGATCATAGGGGAAGGGAGGGAAAACTGATTGGGAAGTCATCAGAGAGGGAGACAAACTACAAGAGACTCTTAACTCTAGGAAACAGAGTTGTTGCAGGGGAGGTGGGTGGGGGGATGGGGTAACTGGGGGTTGGGCATTAAGGAGGGCATGTGATGTGATGAGCACTGGGTGTTACACTAAACTGATAAACTAATGAACACTGCATCTGAAACTAATGATGTACTATAAGTTGGCTAATTGAATTTAAATTTTTAAAATGGAAAAAAAGGAAGTCCCGGAATCAGAGAAATGTAGAATGTAATGGTCTGTAGGTGGGAAGTTAGACAAGGTTTCAATAATGGTGCCTCTTCTGGTGTAGTTAACATGGGAAGGAATATGTTGTCACTTTTTGTTCTTAGCAGCCTCTTTTCCTTTGTAACCCAGCCTAGGAGACTGGAAACATGGGTACTTAGGTTGAGTCAATTGTCTGTAAATGGATCTGGTTCGTCCAATGAGTCCTGACTGAAGTAATGACAATCGCTGTCCTAGCTAATGGGCATGGAATGCTCATCTGGAGCTGTGCTGTTCTAAGCACTTCACGTCCAACATCTCATGTCTTGCTGAGCATCCGTAACCTGCCCAACCCAGGCCGCGCAGCTAGTAGGGGGTTGGAGGGGTCCATGCGCATAGTGCCTTGACCCCTGCTAAGGGTGCTGCCTTCCCCCACGTGGGCTGCTCCCATCACCCCCCCTCGCCCGCCCCCCGCCCAGGGCTCTTGGATCTAACTCTGAGGAGGTAATAAGCCCGCGGAACAGGGCCCAGAGGGACACTGCTCTGGGCCGAGAGGAGCCTCCAGGCTCTGCGCGCTGGGAGCCCACGGTAACCTGCGCCCTGCGGAGAATGAAGAGCTGCACAGCTGCGTCCCATCCGAGTAGATACAACCCTCTGAGCGGGAGGAAAACCTGGCGCTCAGAGGGGCTGGTAGGGACAAGGAGATAAAGGAACAGGTAGGAGGGACGGAATGGTCAACATCCTTTCTTCTTCCGGGGAAAGCGCGGCGAAAGGACCCCCGGTGCCAGCAGCTGCTGGGGAGCCCCGGCGGGCGGGCTGCAGAGAAGCCAGTTTCGCTGCGGAGATTCGAGGCGGTGTGTGCACAGACCCTGCGGCTCTGCCTGTTCTCCTGGCGGCCAACGTGGAGCACGCTAGCCCCGGCCGCCTCCTGCATCTGTGCGTACCGCCGGTGGGGACGACAGCGCCCCGGGGATGTGCTCCAAAGTGCAGTAATCCGCGCGCGGCGCTGGGCCATGACCTGACGTCGGGGAGCGGGATCCTCAAGTGAATCCGCCTCTGAAGGTACCTGGCAACTCCGAGGTTCTCCCCGTAGGGGCACGCTGAGCTTCCAGAGGATTCCGTGGCACCCCAAGGACGTGCGCCCTCGTGTTTACTCATGGGTGCGGGCGCCCGAGCCCAGCAGTTGGTGGGTGCGCACGCTGAGCTTTACCCAGCATTTCTTGGGCTGCCTTCTCCCCTTTTCCATCGGCCGTGGGTCTCAGCAAGACCTCGTAGTCAAAGAAAAGGAGGTGGGGGCAGGGAGGCCCGCCCTGGCCAACAGGGCGCACAGGAGGAAATCCCAGCACTGGAGCAAGGGCACGGCCTCCAGGACCGCACGGACCGCGGGGACTGCAGGCGTGACCTCGGGTGCTGGGGCGGACGGCCAGCCGGTGGGGTAGGCGGGAGCCCAGGGGTGGGAGGAAGGGGTTCTCCACCCAGGCATCGGCTTGGGGCCCTGGGCTAGCCAGGGCTGGGGCTTTCGCTTCCGGACAAGGACTGGAGTACCAACCGTGGAGGAAGCCCCACTGCTGACCAGCGGTTGGCTGGGGGTTACCGGTGCGGGTGGAAGACTGGAAGACGGACTTGAGCGCCCCCAGCAGGCCTTCACCTTTGCTCGAGGTTTCCATCCTGTCCTGGCTCTAGGGTGGTCCTGGGCAGCCAAATCTGCGTACTTGCCTGCTCTTCTCCCGTGGACCTGTAGCAGGGACCCTCACCGTACTCTGTGATTCAAGACTTAAGCTCCCTCTCTCTCTTGTTCACCACACTGCAGAGCCACACGGGTCTTTCAGTTCTTGGAACATCAACAAGTCTTCCTGTCTCAGGCCCTTTGCACAGGCTTTCTCTTACTTAGGTCAGTTAACACTTTCTTCGCTTTTTGCAAGGTCAGCTCTTTCTCATCGTGTGGGTCTCACTTCTCAGCTGAAATGTCTCCCCCTCAGAAAAGCTGTTATGTAACTCTCCTACAAAGTAAGGTCGCCACTCCCCACCAACATTTATTTTTCTTTCTTGTTTCCTTTATACCTGTTTGTGTATACTTTGTGTTTCTTTCATTTTACTCTCTGACTTTGACAATTGAATGTAACATAAAGCAGGGAACATTTTTGCCTTGTCAAGCCTGTGATGGGCACATAACAGGTTTTTTTGTGATCACACTTTTATTAATTAATTGACTCCTTGCTCCATAGAACATTAGAGCCAGAAAATGCCTCCTGGGACAAGGCAACCTCCCCAGCTCTACAGAAACCTGTGCTTTTGCAGCAGCTCCAGTCTCTCAATATGTAAGTTTGGCACCTAGGTCTAGTCCTCATTTCTGTAGAGACCTAAGTCTGCAACCTCTGTAGGGCAGTGTTCCTGGGACCTCATACAGGGTTCAGCCCTCAGGAGCTCAATGAATATGAGACACTGAGTCTGGGGGGCTGCCCCCCACCCCCAGCCTTGGCTTTTCACCATTCGTCCTTTGAGGCAAATTCAGCATATCACCCCACTTCTTCAAAACTGATCTTACACCACAAAGCTGAAGCTGTCGTGGGGACAGAGAAGTGAATTTACCCCATATTGAAAACTCTTTTGGGGGGCTTGAAATGCCAAGATATAATTGAGTAGCATTTTCTTACAGTACAAAAAATCATTGATCCACCTAAAATCCTTTTCGCCTTTTTGTGTTTGTTTAAGTTCACAGAACTTTTTTTAAAAGATTTTTTAAATATATTTAACTGAGAGAGAGAGGTTACAAGTAGGCAGAGAGGCAGGCAGAGAGAGAGGTGGAAGCAGGCTCCTTGCTGAGCAGAGAGCCTGATGCGGGCTCTATCCCAGGACCCTGAGATCATGACCTGAGCCAAAGGCAGAGGCCTTAACCCACTGAGCCACCCAGACACCCCAAGTTCACAGACCTTTATATCTTTTTAAAATTAGTTTAAAATTTTTAATTCCAGTATAGGTAACATACAGCATTATATTAGTTTCAGGTATACAATATAGTGATTGAACACTTCTATTGGTCACCCAATGCTCATCATGGTTAAGTGTGCTCTTAATCTTCATCACCTATATCACCCATCCCTCCACCCACCTCCCGTCTGATAAGCAGCGATGTGTTCTCTATAGTTCAGAGTCTGTCTCTTGGTTTCTCTCTCTCTCTTTCCTTCCCTTTACTCTCTTGTTTTGTTTCTTAAATTCCACATATGAGTGAAATCAAATGGTATTTTTCTTTCTCAGATTTATTTCACTTAGAGTTATATTATTCACTTAGTGATTTTATTCCTTTTATGGCTGAATAATATTCATTGTATGTCTATATATATTGCTTCTTCTTTATCCATTCATCTATTGATGGACACTTGGGCTGCTTCCTTAATTGGCTGTTGTTGCTAATGCTGCAATAAACACAGAGGCGCATGTATCCCTTTGAATTAGTGTTTGTATATTTTGGGTAGTGTGATCACTAGGTCATAGAGTAGTTTTATTTTTAAAATTTTGAGGAATCTCCATACTGTTTTCTGCATTGATTACCCCAGTCTTCTGTCCCACCAACAGCGCACGAGGGTTCCTTTTCTCCACAACCTCACCAACACTTGTTGTTTCTTGGGTTTTGATTTTGGCCATTCTGACAGGTGTGAGGTGATATCTCATAGTTGTTTTGATTTGCATTTCCCTAATGATGAGTGATGTTGAGCATCTTTTCATGTGTCTGTTGGCCATCTAGATGCCTTCTTTAGAGATATGTCAGTTCATAACTTCTGCCCATTTTTAAATTGGATTATTTGTTTTGGGTGTTGATTAGTGTAAGTTCTTTATATATTTTGGATACTAACCCTTTATCAGATATGTCATTTGCAAATATCGTCTCTCATTCAATAGGTTGCCTTTTAGTTTTGTCGACTGTTCCCTTTGTTGTGCAGAAGCTTTTTACTTTGGTGTAGTCCCAGTAATTTATTTTTGCTTTTATTTCTCTTGCCCCAAGAGACTTATCTAGAAAAAAGTTGCTAAAGCTGATGTCAGAGACATTACTGACTGTGCTCTCTTATAGGATTTTTATGGTTTCAGGTCTCACATTTAGATCTTTAACCCATTTTGAGTTTATTTTTGTTCATGGTGAAAGAAAGTGGTTCAGTTTCATTCTTTTACATCTAGCTGTCCAGTTTTCCCAACACTGTTGAAAAGACTGTCTTTTTCCCATTGAATATTCTTTCCTGCTTTGTTGAAAATTAATCGACCATATAATTGTGGGCTTATTTCTGGGTTTCTATACTGTTCCATTGATCTAGGTGTCTGTTTTTGTACCAGTGCCCTACTGTTTTGATTCCTACAGCTTTGTAATATAACGTGAAGTCCAGAATTGTGATACCTCCAGTTTTGTTTCTCTTTTTCAAGATTACTTTGGCCACTTGGAGTTTTTTGTTGTACCACACAAACGTTAGGATTATTTGTTCTAGTTTTGTGAAAAAATGTTGTTGATGTTTTGATTGGGATTAAATTAAATCTGTAGGTTGTTTTGGGGAGTATGGACATTTTAACAATATTTGTTCTTCCAATCCATGAGCACGGCATGTCTTTCCATTTCTTTGTGTTATCCTCAATTTCTTTCATCAGTGTGTTTTATAGATTTCAGACTACAGGTGTTTCATCTCTTTGGTTAAGTTTCTTCCTAGATATTTTATTATTTTGGGTGCAGTTGCAAATGGGATTGTTTTCTTAATTTCTCTTTCTGCTGCATCATTATTGTTGTATAGAAATGCAACAGATTTCTGAACCATCGATTTTGTATCCTGTGACTTTACTGAATTCATTTATCAGTTCTAATAGTTTTCTGATGAAGTCTTTAGGGCTTTCTATATATTTTATCATGTCATCTGCAAATAGTGTGACTTTCACTTCTTCTTTTGCAATTCGAATGCCTTTTATTTCTTTATGTTGTCTGGAGTGATGGACCTCTGGTACTATGTTGGCTAAAAGTAGTGCAAGTGGACATCCTTGTCTTGTTCCTGACCTTGGGGGAAAAGCTCTCAGTTTTTCCCATTGAGTATGATATTCACTGTGGGTTTTTCATATATGGTCTTTATTATGTTGAGGTATTTTTCTCTAGACCTACCTTGTTAAGGGTTTTTATCATGAATGGATGTTTTATTTGGTCAAATGCTTTTACTATTAAAATGATCATATGGTTTTTTATCCTTTCTCTTGTTGATGTTATGTATCCCATTGATTGATTTGAGAATATTGAACTACCTTGGCATTCTGGGGAGTAAATCCTGCTTGATCATGGTGTATGATTTTTGTAATGTATTGTTGAATTCCGTTTGCTAGTATTTGGTTGAGCATTTTTGAATCTATGTTCATCAGAAATACTGGCCTCTTTTTTCCTGTGTGTGGTGTCTCTATCTGCTTTTGGTATCCCATATGGCAAACTTAATACATTCCCTATTAGACTTCCCTGTTGCTCCCTGAAAATCCCCAGGTGCTTACTAGCTGCGTCCTTTTCCTCCCCTGCCTCTCTCCTATTTACACGTCACAAATTTCTTAATGATCTTGAGCAGCTTAGTTCAGACCTCAAGCTTATACTCTCCATTCAGCAGAGTCCAGCCTTTAGAAGGCAGTTTAGAAAGTACCTCTTGTTATTGGAGCACTTGGGGGTATACCTGGGAGTACCATCTCCCTCTATAAACACCTGAGCAACTTATTTAGTGTTTCCCCAATGAAAATGGATTTCCATGGAAAGAGTGGAGAGGAGGTTGACTGTATTCTGTACTTCAGAAAAATGAGCTTTTCTCCATTTTATTACAAGGAAAAAAAACCCTAAGGGATAGCCTAGTGGTCAGAGGATGTGCTTTGAAGTGAGGCAAACCTGGGTTCAAATCTGTACTTTGACCTTGGGGAAATTACATATTATCCCTAAGGCTTGGTTTTCTCATCTGTACCCACTTCTATGGGTTGTGGTGAGGATGAATAAGGTCATATCTGTAAAGAGCATAATAAGTGCTCAGTAAAAGTTATTATTAGCAGAAATCTTCCAGAAATTCCTATAGTCACTAAAGTCACTAGGTGAGAACTCAAGGAGCCACCCAAGGCCATGGTGGGGTATGAAAGGCCTCTGTTTAGCCTTATCTCTCTGGTTTCCCAGGAACACCTGCAGATTGTAGCCTTCCCCTCATGATTCCACTTCAATCTTTCTTCTGAGCGCGTTGCTGTAACTTTCCTTCTGGGATGTCCTTGCCACTCTTTGATGTCCTTACTCACTCAGTCCACACTGTGGCCAATACAAGGCAAGGATACTGTTCAGCGTTGTGTGGTTCATAGCCATTGATTGTTCAAGGAAGGAGCTGGATAAATGAAAGCCCCAGGTGCTAATCTCCACGGGTGGCTGTCGGTGACTCTTGGCTTTTTCTGGGCCAGGTACCCCTTGGAGAATCTGAGGAAAGATAGAGAATGTCTCCCTAAATATATATATATATATTCCCACAGGCACATAGAATTTGCATACAATACTCAGGGAAGCCCAGTGCCCCCTAGGGTACTAGTTCTTTAGCTCCTTCCTGGGCTCATTCTCACAGAGCTGCAGCAGCAGAAAAATGAACAGACCTCAACTCTTTTCTCTTGTCCTGCCTTCTCTTTATCAGGAGATGTCAAAACAAGGAACTGAAACTGCTTTAAGAGGGGAGAAAGAAAAACAAAATAAACCAGTGTTTAAAGACAGTCAGTGGGAAATTGAGAGATGGCTAAGCTAATGGAGTATATTTTGTGAGCTCCATGAGGATTCATGAGATCAATTTTAAAAATATATGGCAATGAAGAAGAACTTGAGTTATGAGAGGGGCAGGAGGGGAGGGAGTTGGGGGAGAACGGTGTTGAAAACGTTACCACGGTTAGGATGAAAAGAGTTCTGGACACTGTGAATTACTTACCCCTACTGAACTGTACAGTTGAAAATGTAAATTTTAGGGGTGCCTGGGTGGCTCAGTTGGTTAAGCATCTGCCTTCAGCTCAGGACATGATCCCAGGGTCCTGGGATTGAGCCCCACATCAGGCTCCCTGGTGAGCAGGGAGCCTGCTTCTCGATCTCCCCTCTCCCTCATGCTCTCTCTCGCTATCTCTCTTTCTCAAATAAATAAATAAAATCTTTTTAAAAAAGAAAATGTAGATTTTATGTTATGTGTGTTTTACCACGATTTAAAAAAAGTTACTGGGCAGCAGGTCCCCCGTGAGAATGTTAGGGGTCTACCGCCCTACCAGACCCTAAGCAGTTAACCACCCCTTCCTACCAGGAAGTGGAGAAGCCAGGGACAGAATTTGGGTCTAGGACCTGTTTATCAATGGTTAAGTGGGTGTCAGAGGGATGGTTGAAGTGCTGGTGGTAGAATTAGCAGAAAGCTGTGGGAAACTGGTGGGTTTTGATGGGGGGAGGACTGGTGTAGAGGAGGGAGGCAGGGGCTGTGGAGGAGAGGGCATAAAGCTGGCCTGCAGGACTGTCCTGCCCTCCCTCTGCCTTTTCTAAGAGTCTTAAAGGCTCTATGAGGTATGAGGGGCAAACATGTTCCACCCTAAATGTGCCCGCAAGGCTCACAGACACTGCGGCTCTCTCCCGTTTCCTAACTTAGGAAACAGCAGGTGGTGCTGTTGAGTAAATTTGGAACCAAGAAGGGGAAACCTGAACTTTGAACTTGAGAAGTCGGCATCTCTACCCTGGTAACTCTCTCCTTTCCAGGGCCCACAGCAGAGGAGGGTGTGAGAGATGGGAATCTTCCTTTTCAAGCTCTTTAGGGCTCCTCAGTTGGCCCTGGGAGGAGGGAGGGCTGGGATCTGTTCTCTTGTGTGGTTCCCACGTGTGCTGGTATCCCAAATGTCTTTGGAATGTGGCTCAGGTGAAATCCTGGGTTGTGGCCACCAGCAGTTTGGGAGGGGTAAAGAAATTCCAAGGCTTTCTTCCGCACCCTTCCATCAGCCGGGCTGACTCATCCTGGACCCAGCTCAGGGTAGCTTTGATGGTTTACCCATTCCTCCTGCTCCTGGGATTTCCCCATTCCCCCCCGCCCCCTTAGAAAGATCAGACTGCTCTGAGGAGTCTGGGACTCTGCAGTTAAACAGACCAAACTCTTGGGAAACCTATCCTTAATTGTACTTTTAAATTTGGGGCTCTTGTCCAGTGAGGTCAGTTCCAGAAAGCATCCATGGGGACTAGTTGGGGAACTGGGTGCCTTGCCCTGGGTTAGAGCACTGGATGAGGCAGGAGGTCTCCTTCTATCCAGTGAATCTGGATTTGATTGTGTCGCTGGGCTTTGTCCCCAACAATGACAGGATTCTGGGGAATGCAAACACAACACTGGTTTGACAGCTTCAGCAAGTTTCTAAAAAGCCCAACACGCCAAAGCCCAGTGTGCCTTTGGAACTCCACGCTTGCCTCTCACTCTCGACCCGCGTTCATGTCCCTGTCCTTGTTTTTCCTCTGCCTCACCTTTCTCGGGTGTTCTAATTTATGCAGTTTGACCTCCCTTACGTGATTTTGTAAACAGTCTCAAATCCTTCTTGACACAGGGCAGGGTACAAATAAACAGAAAGAAAAACATGACTCGGAAAGGTCAGATGTTTTGATAGTTTTGATATCGGCTAAACCTTGTGCTAATGTAAGAAAATGACTACACCCCTTAGTGACCATAACATCCAGAATCTTCCACAACTCACAGTAGAGAAAAGATCCGTCTCCTTATGGGAAGAGGTGACAGGACCGCAGACTTGACCTTAGCCTCCTGGCATTCCCCGTGCCTCCCCTTGGGCATCGTGCTAGGGTTGCTGCTGTTACTGCCCAGCGTTAGGGTGGGGCGAGGGCTGGGAATGCGGCGCCCCTTTAACCATTTGCTACTGTGAACTCATGACCTTTCCCTAATGCTGCCTGCAGAGCTCTAAACTCATAAGACCAGAACATTTGACATGACTTCTGAAAAGACTATTAGATGAGCAAAACGTAAGCAGAAAATAACATGAAACTAGGTTATCGAAGCGATAACTCTTGATATTTTATTTTCCATTACTCACCACGTGGTGACTTCAACATTCATATGAAAGGTGATCAAGCTGGTGGTTGTATGTATGTATGTATGTATGTGTGTATTTGAGAGAGAGAGAGCATGAGCAGGGGGGAGGGGTAAAGGGAGAGGGAGAAGCAGGCTCCCCGCTGAGCAGAGAGCCTGATTCGGGGCTCGATCCCAGGACCCTGAGATCATGATCTGAGTCGAAGGCAGAGGCTTAACCCACTGAGACACCCAGGCACCCCCTGTTGTCATATTCTTACAGTAGCTATAAACCTAAATAATTCTCAAAGTGCAGGACCTCATGTTCCCCTTCGTCAACAGGGTGGTCCTTCTAGCACCCCTCTCTAGAGCAACTTTCAGACCAGATGATGCTTCATAAATCCAGCACCAACGTTGGCTTTCAGTCTTAAGTCACACATCCTCGCCCCTGCACGCCAGCCCCTGCCCCGGCCTCCTGCAGTCTTAGAAGATGAATGTAGCCATACCCAATACTTAGAAATATTTCCTGCTTTCTCTGAGGTATTTCAATCAAAGGTTTGTGGTCGGAGGCATCCGAGTGTTGAAAAGCTATTTTTTACTATCAAATTGGATTTCAAAGGATCTTGGAGATGTAAGAGACCATAGAGACCATTTATTGCCATTTATGCATAGTATTCAGGCTGGATGTGATTAAATTACTAGCTGACAGTCCCAGAGCTAAAGAGCGTAAACTAAGATTTATGCCTATTGATACCCAGACCACTCTTTTTCTCACTGCACTACCCAGATTGGCCTCTTGCACATCTAAATAGAGGTATAATCATGACTGGGACTTTCTTTAACAGGAGTAGGTATGTAAAGATGCAAACACATACACACACACATACACGTATTCTAGTGTGTGTGTATATATATATATATATATTACTTTAATTCCTAATTCTATTACCTTGCATGTTTAGTATATATGTTTATATAAATAAATAAATAAAATGTTTATATATATATATAAACATACGAGGTAATAGAATTAGGAATTAAAGTAACAGAGGAATGATTATTTGTGCTGTGTGCACAATTCTAGCTGCTGTGATGAGTGTCTTAAGGTATGCACAGATGCAAATCTGGACTCCTAATAAATGGAATGAATGAATGAGTCTGAGGGAGAAAGAAGTTTTACTTTTATCCATTGAATATAGAACTCAAGGGTAAACAATGAAATTTAGGCAAGGTCCTACCCTCTAGAAGTTCATGGTGGGTAGGCATAGGCTTAAATAATTCTAATATAAAGATGACTTTGATCATCACTGTCACAATTTAGTAAGGAGTTTAGGATCACTATATGTGATAAAAATAGTAACACAAACGGGGAAACTTATCAGTAAGCACAAGCAAATTACGTATGTGCAGGTGTGTCACAGGTGTATATGTATGGATGTGTAGCAACCGCCCATTCACATAATGTGATTTTTAGTGTATTGTAAGTATCCAGTAAGCAAGGATGGTGTCACTTGAGAGGAATTCTTGTGCAACTTCTGCTCAGCTTTATATGCACAAAGATACTTCATGGTGTGTCTCTTATGTCTTGGTTTGGTTCTAGGTCTGATGGAGAAAATACACTTATACTTCCAGGCCAGACCTCTCCTCTGAGCTCCAGACTCAAATTTCCAACTGTCTGTTTGCCATCGTCTTGGGGTGTCTCAAAAGGACTCAAAGCTCAACGTGTCCAAAACAGCCCCGATCCTTCCAGGATTCCCTGTCTCAGGCAATGGCATCATTGTCTGTGCAGTTATGCAAGCCAGAAAACTGAAGCCAAAACATAATCTCCCTGAGGGTAGGGACCTGGCCTGTCTTGTTTTCTACTGTGTCTTCATGACCTAGAACAGTGCATGGCCCAGAGAGTGTACTGATTATGTCCTGTGGAATTACTGTCTGCAGTCTCTGGATTGCATTCGTTTTCCTCCATCTCTACCATTCTTGTTCAGTCCAGGCTGCCATAACCTCTGACTGGCACTACTGTTCAGCCCTGTTTCTATATATCTTCCACTGTAGCAAGTGATGTTTTCAAGACAAATCTGAATCTGTAAAGTGCTCTTGACGTGACCTCTGAGGTCATACATGGTCTGTATCCTATGACTTTTGTAGCCTCATCTCATATCATGATCACCTTGGCTCTTTAGATTCCAGCTTTTTTTTACAATGCCTATGATCACTTGCTTTGTCCTGCCACAGGGCCTTTGCACATATTGCTTTCTCTGCTTGGACCATTCTTCTCCTCTTCACCCACTTAATTTCTACTCATTTTCCTGATGTCAGTCTCAAAGCTTAGAGTACTGGTTCCTGCAGGTCCTGATGTCAAATGTATTTGACAGAAAAGTCATAGTGAAAATAACTTGAAAAATACTGAAAAGAGATAGCTCCGTAGAACTTGTGATGGTTTAATTTTATATTTGCTTGTATAATTATTTTCCGCATGAAATTTTTCACAACTTGTAGGTGTTTTTGTCTGTCTTCCTATATGAAGTCAAGGACCTAGTCGAGGACCATTAAAACATAAGTCATCATTTCTTCATGTGTTTTTGGAAAGTACCATCGAATATATTTACCTGTATTCTTTTTTTTTTCCTACTAGATATAAATCCTCAGAAGATTACTAATGTTGATAAAAATATCCCAGGATGTTATCATTTCAGTGAAGTCCTCCTTAGTTCATGAATGCCTTAGGGGATGGTTTAAGTGTAGTTCAGCTGGGGATAGGGTACGGACCTTTAGAAGATACTGCCTTGGCCTGTGATAGCAGGATTCAATAAAATCAAGCATAGAAGGGCTTATCCAGGTTATCTTCTCCAACGTATATCTTTTCTTTTCTTGAAAGTTCCTGAAATGGGTAAGCTGACGGCATCTTATATATTAAGATGCTTAGAATCACTCAGGCAGGCTAGATGTTTCAAACAGACCCTGTAAATACAGGAACTTATTACATGATAAGGAAGGATTATAGATCCAATTAGGGAAGGGTCAGTTTATTCAACAAATTATCTTTTAATATTTAATTAGTAGTTCGTGGGAAAAAGTCAAATTTATCTTTAAACTATATCATGTACCAAGTTCCAGAAAGGTTAACATGCAAAATGGTAAAAACTCAAGCCAAAAAAGGCCATATGAAATTGTAAGTGAATATTTATATCATATCCAGAGGGAGGAAGACATTCTCAGCTTAAGGGCAATGGAAAACATTATTCCCACCTCCCCAAAAGAAAATGTTTGACCACGTAAAAATGAAAAATTAATGACCAAGTTAAAAGGTAAATAACAAAATGGAGGAAAAATAGATTATCAGAAACTATACAAAGGGTCAATATCTGTATTGCATCAGGATGTTTACAATTTAGTAAACAAGTGTTAAGACTCCAGTGAAGAAATTGTGCAAAGGATATGAACAGACACTTCACAAGTACAATATAATGATTGACACGTGAAAAAATATTCGGTCTTGCCAGAAAGCAAAGAAATGCAAATTACACATTTCACAATTGCATAAATGCAAAAACCACTCTTTTAGTCTATCAAATTAACAGAAATAAAAAGTGTATAATACTCAGTATTGGAGAGGGATGGGGGAAATCGCTTTTCCAATACATTGCTGGGGGAGAGGGAGTGATATTTTTCATTATGAATAATGAATATAAAAATGTTTCCAGCTTTTGACCTATTTCCCAGAATATATCATCAGGAAATGTGTTAAGGAAATAAATCTAAGTATGGGCAGTGTTTATGCACAAAGATTTTCATGGAAGTATTTATAGCATTATGTTTAATGGTAAAGAAATCGTTGAAAAACTAGTGTACGTTCACATGATGAAATTAAATAACTCACTGGAAATTAACTACATGAAATTTTCCAATAAAATGAGAAAATGTAGGAAAAATAGGATACAAAAGTGTGTATACAGTATAATCTCAACTGCGTGTAAAGACAAGTGTGCATAGAAAAACCTGTTGGTTTTTTGGGGGCACCTGGGCGGCTCAGTCACTTAGGTGTTTGCCTTAGACTCAGGTCGTGGTCCCGGGTCCTGGGATTGAGTCCATCTCAGGCTCCTTGCTCAATGGGGAGTCTGCTTCTTCCTGTTCCCCCCCATGCCCTCTCTCTCAAATAAATAAATAAAATCTTAAAAAAGAAACCCAACTTTAGAAAAAAGAAACTAAAAACTTTTGCTAAAAAAAAAAGAAAAACATGTTTTTTTCTGTTGTTATTTTTCCAAGATAGAATATAAATGTTTTTTTTGGTTTTTATATTTTTCTACTTGTCTTTTCTTTCCAGATTTCCTAGGAACCAATTCTCACTCCTTTCCCATGTGAGCACAGAGACAATGCCATAGAAACAAATCAAGTACTGACACACGCTACGACTTGGATGAACCTCGAAAACCTGAGGCTAAGTGAAAGAAGCCAGACCCAAAAGGCCACAGATTATAGGATCCCATTTATAGGAAATGTCCAGAAAAGGCAAGTCCATAGAGACAGAAAGCAGATTAGTGGTCACCACGGGCTGGGGAGGAGGAACTGGGACTGATTGCTCAGAGGCATGGGGTTTCTTTCTCGGGTGATGGAAATGTTCTGGAACTAAATGGTGGTGATGGTTGCACAACATAGCGACAATCCTAAAAAACACCACACAGCACACTTTAAAATGGTGAATTTCATGTTATATGAATAATGTCTCAAATAAATACATAAATAAATAAAGGAAGGCTTGGTATTAAGAAAAAAAAGAAACTGAGGTGAATGAAGGTTTTAGGTTAAGAATTTAATATGGTCCATTTCAAAGGGTCGTCTCTTTGCATTCTCAAGGGAGCCCTCTTTTTCCTGGTAGACCCCAAGGACCTCATTGGCTGGTGTATATGTCAGAGAAGAGAGGGAAAATGAAGGAGAGGGACTGAATGTTGATTTTATTTTTAAGTAAGCTCTACCCCAACGTGGGGCTTGTATTTACAACCCTGAGATGAAGAGTCACACACTGTATTCAGTTGAGCCAGCCAGGCACCCAGGATCAGAGATATTTTACAAATTATGAATGGCTATTAAAAATGAAAAGGTATGGACGCCTGGACGGCTCAGTTGGTTAAGCATCTGCCTTCAGCTCGAGTCATGATCCCTGGTCCTGGGATCGAGCCCAAGCTCACATCGGGCTTCCTGCTCAGCAGGGAGCCTGCTTCTCCCTCTGCCTGCCACTCTCCCTGCTTGTGCTTGCTCTTTCTCTCTGACAAATAAAATCTTTAAAAAAAAAAAGTGAAGTGATACTGTTTATAATAGCACCAAAAACATCAAATGCCTAGGACTAAATCTAACAAAAAAATGTGTAAGACCTACATAGAAAACTACAAATATTGAGAGAAAGTAAATTTAAAGAGAATCTGTCTTGTTCATTGTTTGAAAGATTCAGTAATGTAAAGAAGTGACATTTCCCCCAAATTGATCTATAAATTCAATGCAATCTCAATCAAAATTTGAGCACGTTTTTGTTGTTTTGTTTTGTCTTGTTGCATTTTAGGAATGAACAAGTTGAGAGTGCCTGGGTGGTTCAGTCAGTTAAGCGTCTGCCTTTGGCTTGGGTCATGATCTCAGGGTCCTGGGATCAAGCCCTGCATTGGGCTCCTTGCTTGGTGGGGAGTCTGCTTTTTCCTCTCCCTCTGACCCTCCTCCCTGCTTGTGTTTTCTCTCTCTCTCAAATAAATAAAATCTTAAAAAAAAAGATATGAAAAGTTGATTCTAAAATGAATAGGAAAATGCAAAGGACCAAGGATAGCCAAGAGATCTGGATGGATGAAGGACAACGCTGAAGGTTTTACATTAGTTGATATCAAGAAGCTATAATAAGACAGTGTGGCATTGGCTCAAGAACAGACCAGTAGACCAATGGACCAGAATAGAGGTCAGAAACAAATCCACACATAACCATGACAGTGAAGAGCTAGTGAGGGGAAGCTAGGTTTTTCAATAAATGGTGCTGGGTCTATGGGATATGTTTGTGGAAAAATCAAAAGAATCCTGATTCCTATCTGATACTGGGTGGTTGGAAAAATTTATGCTTCCATGGAAAACTGCATTTTTGTAGCACAGCCTCCGAGTTATCTGATTTTGATTTTATGCCAACTATTTTGTAACTCTGTAAATTGTAGATAGCTGATAGCAAAGCAAAATTCATGAAAATAAATTTTGTCTGGTGGAGGGACACCATCCCTACACCTTGTGGAAAAACTTATTTTGCCTCAATTTGCATATTCATTTCAATATTCCTGATCTATGAATGTGTCTGTTCTTTGGACTCACTTTTGAACAGGTTGAAACACCTTGCCAGTTTTTCTTCTTAATAAGTTAAATAAATTTTTAACTTGTTCATTTTTATATCTGCATGAGAGTCATAATTTTATCTTTTAAAAAATTATCTTTTCTGCTGCTCTGCCTACTTGTGATCTTGTATCTCTGTCAAATAAATAAATAAAATCTTTAAAAAAAACAAATACTTAGTAGGAAACCTGCTTCTCCCACTCCCCCTACTTGTGCTCTCTCTCTCACTGTGTCTCTGTCAAATAAATGAATAAAATCTTTAAATAAATAAACAAATAAATAAATATCTTTTAACAATCCATACAAATTAATTCCAGATGGATTACAAATGTAAATGTGCATGGTAAAGCAATAAAGCTTCTAGAAGATTATAAAGGAGAATATATTCATGACTTTGGGGCAGCAAAGTTTTCTTAAACAGGACACAAAAAGCAGTAACCATAAAAGAAAAGACAAATAACTTAAATTTCATTAAAACAAAGTACTTTTCACCCAGGAAAACCACGGAGAGTGAAAAGGCAAGTCACAGCGTGGGAAAAGATATTTGCAATGCATTTTTGGGCAAAGGTATTTGATATATGTATGTTATATATATAATAGAAATATAGAAATTACATATTATATATAATACAACTCTATAAATATTATAAATCAGTAAGAACATAGACAACAGTAAAGAAAAATAGACAAAAGACCTGAATAGACATCACAAAAGACCAAATATCCCAATGGCCAATAAACAAGTGCCCAACGTCATTAGTCATCAGGGAAATACAAATTAAAACTGCTGCGCATCTACCAGAAGGGTAAAATACAAGATTGACAATGCCAAGGTTGACAAAAATGTGGAGAAGCTGGATTTCTCAAACATGGCAAGTGGGAGTATAAATTGGTATAAATGCTTTGAAAAATTATTTGGCAATATCTCTTACCCGATCCAGTAATTCCATTCTTAGGGGTGTGTGTGTGTTTATGTATGCGTATACGTACAAAAAGAAATTCAAGAATGTGCAGCAATTTATTCTTAATAGCTCTGTGTTAGAGTCCTGTGGCTGCCCTAGCAAACTACCACAAACTCAGTGGTTTAAAACAGTAATGAAATCTCTCATGGTCAGTTCTGGAAGTCAGAAGTCTGAGATCAAGGTGTCAGGGCTAGACTCATTCCGGAGGCCCCAGGGAAAATTCTGTCCCTTGTCTCTTCCAGCTTCTGCTGGCTATGGGCATTTGTTGGCGTGTGGATCCATCACTCCAACCTTTGCCTCCTTCTCGTGGTCTTGTCCCCTTCCGTGTAACCTCTCCTTTAAGGATGCCTGTCATTGGATCTAGGGCCCCCTTGGATAATCCAGGATGAGCTCCTCAGCTCAAGATCCTTAATTAGATATGGAAAAACTTTCTTTCTTTTCTCTTTTTTAAAGAGGTACTTATTTGAGAGAGAGAGAGAGAGAGAGAGAAACTGGAGGGAGGGATAGAGGGAAAGAATCTTCAAGCAGACTCCCCACTGAGCATGGAGCCCAACATGGGGTTTGATCTCATGACCCATGAGATCATGACCTGAGCCAAAACCAAGAGTGGGACCCTTAACTGACTGAGCAACCCAGTGCCCCTGCAAAAACTTGATTTCTAAACAAGTAGCATTCACAGTTTCCAGGGATTAGGACGTGCATATGTTTGTGGGGGAAGCATCATTCAGTCCACTACAAGCCCCGAACTAGAAACAACTTAAGTGTCTATCAGCTCTAGAATGAAATATAAATTGTGATAGATGACTCTAAAACAATAAAGTTGAACACATTACTGCTACACGAATACTATTGTTGACTCTCATAATATGGAGTGAAAGGAGTCAGACCCCAAATAAATGCCTAGTGCATGATTCATTTACATAGTGTTCAAAAATAGCAAGACTAATCTAGGGAACAGAAGCTGGGATGGTGATTGCTACCCTATGGAAAGAAGGGGGCCCAGTGACTGGGAGGAACTCAAGCATGATTTCTGCACGTGCCAATACTGCCTGATTTCCTGATGTGGGTGGTGAGGACTCAGCACGCCGAACACTTCTATGCACTTTTCTGCAGATAATGTTTATAGGACATTTTCCTTTTCACCTTCTTCACATTTCCTTCTACTTCCTGTATATATTAGATTTCAATACCTATGTTTATTAAAAATTATGAATGGGCAGGGAGGGGGTCGTGGGGAGTAGGGAGGGGAAAAAAATGAAACAAGATGGGATCAGGAAAGAGACAAACCACAAGAGACTCTTAATCTCATGAAACAAACTGAGGGTTGCTGGAGGGGAGCGGGGTGGGAGGGATAGGGTGGCTGGGTGATGGACATGGGGGAGGGTATGTGCTACGGTGAGTGCTGTGAATTGTGTAAGCCTGATGAATCACAGGCCTGTACCCCTGGGGCAAATGATACATTATATGTTAATTTTAAAAAAGGAAAAAAATAAAAATAAAAAAGATAAAATAAAATAAATAAAAATTATGAATGATTATTGACACCATTTTCTTTCTCATTATGGGTTTAGGTGCTACCATTTTTCAGGAATGTCTCTTTGGGGACATGTATATATATATATTTTTTTTTAATTTTTTTTTTTTTTAGTCTAAAGGGTTTTTTTTGGGAGGGGGTTGTATTTTTAGCCTAATGGGTTTTGACAGAAACTTGAATTGAGGGACCCAGTGGTGCCAGAGACCAATGGTGCTATTTCATAATTAGTTCCCAAACTGGCTGAAGGTATCCCCCAAACTTTGAGTGCCGGTGGTTGGGATGGCAATGGGAAATGTTACTCCAGGGTGAATGATTAGACTTAGGAAAAGGGCTTAGACTTAGGAAAAGCGTTATGCATCCTAGGATAGGTAAGGAATAGTCTTTCCCGAAGTCAGGCAGAAATTCCTCAGACGGACCATAAGGGCAGGTAAGAAGAGGGTACTTAAGGAACCTTGTTTGGACTGGGGTTGCCTCCTAAAAGGGTCTCTCCATAAGGAGTCTTATTCTGGCTGTGCCCACCCCCACCTCCACTCCAGCCTTGGAATTGGTGAAATGTCAAACACTAGGCTTGCCTTGAGGCTTCCAGGCTCAATTATAATTCCTTAGGTTCAAAAATCAACATACCCATCAGCCTCACCCCAAGTGCTGTGGCATCAAAAGGGAAGAGAAGAAGGGAGGGTGCTGCTCACACCACCTCTTGGCCAGCTCTGCCTCTGTGGGTCTGTGTCCAGGGGTCCCCGCAATTGAGAAAGGAGAGGCTCATGGCTTACATGGAAGAGGCCAGAAGAAGAACAAGACCCTGAGGGGTGGTTTCCAATGGGACAATTCAAGGAGGAGTAAATGCTCAGAACTTCTGCTTTCCTCTTGTACGTCACAAAACTGATTTCGGAAAGGTGAAGGAGAGCTGGCATCGATGAGGAACACATATTTCTTTTATAATCAGAAAAAATAAACCTAATTTTCAAAAGATGCTTAAATCGGGTGGCTTCAGAGTCATCTATGCCTCTCCCACTTAACCTGACCTGCCTTCTGTTTGCAAGGCCCTGGGAGAGCCGGAAATGGTGAGGACCACGTTTCCTGCCTTTGAGATGCTTACAGGGGAATAAGTGCTGAATCAGAGTCTAAGAAAGAAGCTAGGAAACCAGAAGACATTCTGAATTGGAGAGGCACAGAGGAAGGCTTAGTGGAGAAAGGGGAGGAAGATAAAGGGTCCCTATTCTCTCTCTTCAGTCTGTAAGACTGTCGTAAGCTTCAAGGCCCTTCTCTGAAGAGACTCTGCAAAATGGAAAGATAATATCTTTGTGTTATCTATGACGCAAGTTTTGTCAAACAGAGTAATGGGGGAAAGGGGGAAATGTTAGCCATTGGCCTCTTGAGACCATCCTCTGTCCAGTGTGGCTATAGTTGTCTTTGGTTTTTTTTGTGTGTGTGTTTTTAGATTTATTTGAGGGAAAGAGAGGAGAATGTGCACGCACATGGGGGGAGGGGCAGGAGGAGAGAATCTCCCCGAGACTTCTTGCTGAGCGTGGAGCCCAACACAGGGGTTGATCCCACAACCCATGAGATCATGACCTGAGCAGAAACCAAGACTCAGGTGCTTAACCAATCCCCCAAACCCCCCAGCGTGGCCACAGTTTTAACTTCTACATTGCCACATCCACTGGTGCAATGGAAAGATAGCCTGATGTTGGGGACTTGTTCCCCTGGCTTGCTGACCCCTGAGGCAGGAGCCCCTTGTTCCCAGAGCCGACACCTGGAAAATAGTTTCCTTGGTTTGTCAAGTGGGCAAGAGTCTGAGGCAGCTGGACCTGGAAAAGCCAGGAGGCTATTTACAAGCGCTCCAGTGAATGAGTCATGTGTGTGGACATTTGTCACCACACCCCAGAGTCCAAGGCAAAGGAGAAAGACAAGCAACCATTACCAGCCTCTTTCTGCTCCTCCCTTGGGACAGCACATTAGCCCATTCAGAGCACCCAGACGTGTTTTTTGTTTTTGTTTTTGTTTTGTTGTTGTTTTTGTTTTTTTGAAGAAGGGAAGGAGCAGAGGGAGAGGGACAAGTCAACTCGTGCCGAGTGCAGAGCCTGATGCAGGGCTTGCTCTCACACCCCTGAGATCATGACCTGAGCTGAAACCAAGAGTCAGAAGCTTAACTGACTGAACTCCCAGGCGCCTGCCTCCAGGCGGTTTTTGAGTTAGTTTTCTTGCAGTTGGGGGTGTACTGAGGAGCTGTGGGCAGGAGTGATTGGCAGTGGCAGGATGGTAAACGTCTCTCCCTCTGCTGCCCCCTCCCATCCCTGGCATGGCTCTACACAACGTCTTATCCTGGGGGATTGTTCTGGGTTGCTCCCAAAAGCAAAGCTGCGCTGGTCATCTAACCACACAGCTGGTGTCTGGGAGTCCCGGCATGCTCTACTCTGCTGCTCGGGGAGGAGGTCAGGTGGCTAACCTGTCCAGTCCAACCTGCCAGGCACCTTGTCCATGTGCTCAGGGCCAACAGAAACTCTTTTCCTCTTTCAGTCAGGGCTAGAGGCGGGCCGGTGAGAGGAACGAGAAGTCAACTCGCCACACCCTGGCTGTGGAAGGTGTTTATAAACACTCCCGGAATGCAGTGAACCTGCGAGGGGTCAGCCGCCCCAGGACTGCCTGGACTGTGGGAGCGAGTGGGAGGGATGCCCAGGTGGGTTCCTCTGAGGGCAGGTAGGAGCAGGGCCAGGGGGAGCGCCAGCTCTCTCGTGTCCTTGTCTTTGCACTTGTACGCCCCCCAGCCTGGACTGTGGGGCTCTAAAATCAGGGGAAGACAGACTTACTTCTGGGCAGTCAGCAAGTGATGCTTGAGGGACAATGTGCTCTGGCAGCAGGGAGGGAGAAAACAGCCACCAAGGCATTCTAGCACTAAGTATATCCGGAGCTCTAGCTCTTGGCTTCTCTCTCCCCTGATGTATTTCCAATCCCAGGCTCTAGTGAGCCCCATGCCTCTGAGTTAACCCCTGCCGGCATCCAGTGTCTGGAGGCATCTTGATCTTGATTTCCTGGTGGGGGTGGGACAGCCTTACCCTCCCCCAGCCTACCACATCTGCTTTAACCACAAAGCCTATGTGTGTCTGACAGAAATCCAAACACATGAGGTCACAAGGTACTCATAATTTTTCCTTCCCCCTTGCCACCCCCCCCCTTGTCCTCTAATCCTTTCCATGAATGGAAGGGATGCTTGGTGTCCTACTCAGCCTGTGAGGCTGTCTGGCTAGGTTTCATTCCTTGCTATCTTTATTGTGGGGCAGCACTAATAATGTGAGTGTGGGGCAGACAGGAGAGGAGAGCTGAAAACCTTTACTCCCAGGGTCAGGTTGGACCTCAAATCTCTGACTTTGTCCAGCTGGGATGTAGTGGAGCAGTGCACAGGTAGGAAAACCAGGAGGGAAGTCGACGCCTTATTGAATACAGTACGGACTTGGAATAGACAGCAAGGACGGGTAAGTGGCAGGGTGGAGTGGGGCCAGAGGCAGACGGGTCCCAGGTGAACATGAAGGCATCTGGCTGTGACCCACCATGATACTGGCTGCTGGGTGACTTCTGTTCATACGTGCCTTACGACGTGGAACACAGCCTCCTCACACCACTGCTCAAAATCCTCTGAAGGCTGGCTCACCCTGGCCTAAGGCTGTGGTTATACTCCTTAGTCTGCTCTTCATGATCTACGTGATCGGGGCCCACCTACCTGGGCTATCTTATCTCTACCATCCACCCCCAGTGCCCTCCTAAAATATCCCACATTCCAGCCCCAAAGGCGTGCTCATAACCCCTAAACACGCCATGAACTTTCTGGCCCCCATACTGTTGCTTAGGCTGTTCTGTTCTCTCTTCCTGAAATATCCTCCCCCCCACCGTGTCCCTTTCTCTGCCTGTCAAATCTGGCATATGTTTTAGGGCCCAGCTCAGTGTCACTTCCTTCATAAAAAATCCATCTGCTTGGAGAAATCACTCCAACCTCAAAACCCCCAAAGCACTTTATTAGTATAGGACTTCCTTTTTTTTTTTTTTTTGAAGATTTTATTTATTTGTCAGAGAGGAAGAGAGAGTGCGCACAAGCAGGGGGAGTGGCAGAGGCGGGGAGAGGTAGATTCCCTGCTGAGCAAGGAGCCCAATGCCAGGCTCCATCCCAGGACCCCGGGATCATGACCTGAGCTGAAGGCGGACACTTAACTGACTGAGCCACCCAGGTGTCCCCAGGACTTCCTTTACAGCATTTGTCATGATGTGCCTTGGAGCTGAATCTTGCTCAGAGGGCTTTGTGCTCTCCGTAGCTCCTAGCACAGGCACCAAGTAAGTTCTCAGTAAATCTTTATGATAATGAATGGACCATCGAGGTTGAATGACACCAACAGATGGTCAAGAAGCGGAAGTGGCACCAAAACAACAGAGTTCTATTAGGGCTTGCCAACACTTACCTGTCTGGTGCCTATTTCTCTTCCCTTTCCATCACCATTACATATTCACAACGTAAAGAATAAGTCTTTCCCACACGGGAGCTACCCTCAGTTGCAAACCCCAGGCATCATGCCTCTTCTAACTTCCTCCATGGGAAAAGGACACATTATGTGCTCCTGGCTGGCGGGTCTATCTTGTATACTTTTCAATTCCAGAGCACTTCCCGAGGACCTACTGTGTACCCAGGTTTCTGCCAGGGGCTATGGAAGGGACAAGTTAAATAAGCCACCACCTGGTCCCTGCCCTGACAGGGACACTGGAAGCTTACCCGTGGGGTAAATGTGAATGAAGTCGTACACTCAGCAGGATTTGGGAATGAAAGGAATCTGCCAATCCCCTGGACATCTGGAATAAGGAAGTGAATGATTGGAAGCCCAGAGAGAAGGAGCAGGGAGAGACTGAAGAGGCTCCAGCAGGGCGGAGCTGAGGACTAACTGGAGGGGGGTGACACTCTGTTCTCCTGATGTCTGGTTTGGCAATCCTATTTTCAGTTCCTCCTTTATTCCCCTTCCCTAATTTAGCCTCTTAGCCTCACCTTATTTGGCGAGGGCAGGGCAAAATAGCACACTCCCACACCACCTCCTGACCGCCCCCCACCCCCTTACCTTCCCCTTTTCAGGCCCTCAAATGAACCTCCTCCTTCCCCACCCACCTGGCGTCATCCCAGAACGCGCGGTCCTCCAGAGTGAACCACCGGCTGGCCCAAATCAAAAGAGCAGTGAATTTGGGATCGCGTTCATTATCACCCTCACGGCTACTCCTGATTGAGAACTCACCGTGTGCCGGGCTACATTATCTTTTTTACAATACTAGGAGGAGATTGCTATCTCATTTTATGGGTGAAGAAACTGAGACCAAAAGATGTTAAGTAATCTGTGCCAGCTCACACACCTGCCAGTTGGCGGTGCCAGATTGGGAATGAGGTCTGACTCCCCAGGCAGTGTCCCGGTGAGTTCCGGCTGGGCAGTGCGACCTTTGGCAGTTGGGGACCCAGTCCCTTAACCAACACCTCTCGCACCGGAATTCTCCAAGCCCCCGCCCCCTCCCCGGCCGCGCCTGCCTCCGGCGGCGCCGGGACGCTAGCGAGTCTGAGCCGCAGAGGCCGGCGC
>LNAC01000341.1:1103216-1149593 GCA_002007465.1 Ailurus styani
TAAAGAGGCTGGGGCCGCGGGGCGGGCCGCAGAGGCCGCGGGTCGCGGCGGTAGTGTCCTCGTCTTGTATCCCACCGCGGCGCCGTCACCATGTCCCTGGCGGCCTCGGCGGGCCGGGGCCCGGGGGCCGTGTGGTCCCCAACGCACGTGCAGGTGACGGTGCTGCAGGCGCGGGGCCTGCGGGCCAAGGGCCCCGGGGGCACGAGCGACGCGTACGCGGTGATCCAGGTGGGCAAGGAGAAGTACGCCACCTCGGTGTCGGAGCGCAGCCTGGGCGCTCCAGTGTGGCGGGAGGAGGCCACCTTCGAACTGCCGCCGCTGCTGTCCGCCGGGGCCGCGCCCGCGGCCGCCGCCACCCTGCAGCTCACCGTGCTGCACCGCGCGCTGCTCGGCCTCGACAAGTTCCTGGGTCGGGCGGAGGTGGACCTGCGGGAGCTGCACCGGGACCAGGGACGCAGGAAGACCCAGTGAGTGCGGGCCGGGGAGCGGGGCAGTGCGGGGTGAGGCACGTGTGGCTGGGCGCTGAGATCCTTTTAGAGCGAGCGTGGCGGTGACCGCGCCGCTGTGTCCCAAGGGGACGGACGGAGAGAGGCCTTTGGACAGGGATCCCCCTGGCCGATAATCATAGTCTCACCTAGCTTCAACTTCTCCCTTGGCTGTCCCTCCCCAGCTCTCCCAGCGTGTGGGCTCTTTGAAGCTGGCCCTAGGGGTGAGGGTGGGGGAGTACCTGGGGTGTTTTTGAATCTGTAGGGACGTCGCTCAGCGCCCGGAACTTAGTAAGCACTTTATGAATTTTAGATGAATTGAAAATACATGTGGGCTGACGAATTCTTCTTCGAAGTGTGGGTAGTGTGGATGTTTGCTACACTTAGGTGGAAAGCCTCCTGGGTATTTCACTGTCCTAGACACTGAGCTAGGAATGGCTGGGTCCGGGAGCAGGGAGGATCCAGGTGGAGGGTGAACGCCGCTGACACTCTCTGGCTTTAGAGGTTCACCCAGGGACAGAGCTGGGGCATTACAATGCGGGGTGGAGGCTGCCCAGGGATGGCTATCCCTCACCCCCACCTCAACTACTGCCTATGGGGTTAGTGAAGAGAATCGGCCTCTCCCTCTTCCCCTTTTCTTCCCCCACCCCCAGCCCCCAAAGCACCCTAGAACAGTTTGGTCTTCACTTTCAGACTGAAAATTATTAACCCTGTTTCCCCTGAGCCCCAAGTTAGTAAGGATCTCCCAATGCTGGTCGGAGCCAGGGTCTGCCCTGGGCCCAGCTACAGTGGGAGGTAGACATTGTGACATTTTGGTGTTTGTCAGGTTCTCTCTGGTCCTATTCTGAAAGGATGGCTGCTCACCTGTAGCTTCTCAGTCTAGAGTTGTGTGCTGGGGTATCTCACCTCCCGCAGGGAAAGCGGGGCACCACCCAGTTCACTTCAAGGTGTCACCCATTTATTTGTTCTCTTTCACAGGTGTTTGCCATGGAGCGTTTGATTATGGAACATTAGATTATGCTCGCATACTGTACCAAAAGCTGGCCTCCTTAGCTTAATTGGTTACTTTGCTGGACCTTGAATATGCATGTCAGTCATATTACCGCAACTCCTACAGTTTGCGAAGCACACGCATTCACACTGAGTATTTTAGATATAAATGGTATTTTAACTTTCCCTGGTGAAGGGGACGGGAAAAGCCAGAGGGTTTGAAGTTACTAGACTTCCTTTTCTGCATCGTGGGTCCAATATCAGCTTGCATGCTTGCAAACGCAATACCCGATTCATTTATCTGGCCAAAGATGAACAGGCATTTCTGAATTCAAATCAGATAAAAATAGAGAGCCTTGAGGTGAGGATGGATAGGGTATCTCTTGGCATTAACTTACAAGCCATAAGGTGAGCAGTGCTTTTGCTAAGGAGGCGTTGAAGCAATGCTGATTTTCCATTTGATTGACATCTGGCGCTTTGGATTGGCTTCCTTTCCAGCTTCAACTGGGCACCATTTGGCCATCGGATGCGTGGATATTGTCATCTGTCTCTGCCGTCTGTTTCTTGTGTGAACATTTTATTCCCTTGAAAGACAGATCGCGTGTCCCCGCCAGAGATGAGGATTCCAGATTCCTGGGTCTGATACCCACTGTAGTTCCGACTCACTGTTAGGCTTTGGCTGCTCCGTCTCTGAACACCCAGATATCCCTATTTATCTATGGAGCTTGTTGCCAGGCTTCATTGATATTTATAAGATGTTTCTGGGTTCCTGGATTATTGGGGCCTGTATATAGACTCAGAAGGTTCTGTTACTGTGTTGTGAGAAGCGAAAACCTCCTTAAGTTCCCTATTTTAAGAAGCGTTCAGAGGTCTGCATCTTCATTTCTGTCCTCCTCTCCAATGTAATCCTGAACCTAGATGGTTACTCCTGTCTCTACTGTATGGGCTGATTACAACTTAGTCACAGTATCAACCTGTAGGAAAGTGATTCTTAGTTGATGTGTTGGGTTCCCCCCATCCCATAATTGCAAACACAGTCTTCTTTGCCCCCTCAGCAGTAGGTGAAATTGCAAACTTTCCATCCACCACTTCCTGGGACTTTCCATGGTGCTGGGGAACCTAGTTAAACCAAGCCTCTCAGCTGTCTTGGTACGTCCCTTGGGTGCTCAAGATAGCTGAGATTTGGAGAATGAGATATATACCGAGAAGCGGAAGTTTACCAGAAAGAAACTGGTTGGGCTAGGAAAGTCATTTGAACTAGTTATTAAAGGTTTGACTCCACCTTAGATATTTTTTTAAAGATTTTTTGTTTATTTATTTGACACAGAGAGAGAGAGATCGGATCACAAGTAGGCAGAGAGGCAGGCAGAGAGAGAGAGAGAGGAGGAAACAGGCTCCCCGCTGAGCAGGGAGCCCGATGTGGGGCTCGATCCCAGGACCCTGAGATCATGACCTGAGCTGAAAGCAGAGGCTTTAACCCACTGAGCCACCCAGGCGCCCCTCCACCTTAGATATTAAAAACCAGTAACAACACAGAAGCTCAAATTTTGGCCTCTGTGTGTGTGTGTGTGTGCGTGTGTGTGCATGCATGTATGCATGTATGCATGCATGTGTGTTAATCTTGGCAAAGAAGTGTTGCTGCTGTAGAGTATGAGTCTTGTCATGGGTCCAGAAACTCAAGATGTCAAGAGCTAACTGTGCTCGAGTTTTCCTTGGTTCTCTTGATAAGCCCTCATCTGTATACATTTGGAGGCAAAAGAATATGCTTTTCGAGGCTCAGATTTTGTGGACCTCAAATTTAGTGTGATGAGACACATCTTTTAAAATGCCACCCAGAGGCTGACCTATAGTATAGGTAGGCATAGCGAGGATACTTTTAATAGGAGTGCATGGCCCCTGCCGTTAAGAGGAAATTGAAATGCATTGATTTTGTACTTATCCTTACCTGTTAAAGACCCAGGGTCAAAGTTGGGCCTTGGTTAAATGGGAACCAGTTAAGTCTCATGATCATAAAACAGATGTGAATCTGTGAGGCAGGAACAGGGGACCAACATGTGGGATTCTGCTCAGCTCTCTAGTCTCAGGTAGTTTGGGATCTTAGATCTAAGGGGAAGAAAAAAACCTTTTTGGTATACTAAGAGCAACAAGATGTGGAGAAATAATCTGGAACAGATTAAAATAAACATCCATTCAGGCTGGCGACTGGAAGGCCACTGCGTAACTAATATCATGAAACTTAATACTGTCCTAGTCTTCCACCCATGAAGACAGAGTGAGTGATGGAGAGTCATTTTCTTACATCTCTTGAAGGTGCAAGAGGGAATTTGGTTGCATATGAAAGGATTTGGATATTAACAAAGGTCAGAAATTTTGAAGAACTGTAAGTGTAATAAGTGTAAGTGTAGTAAGTTGCCAAAGGAAATCCAGGTTATTAAAAAGAAATAAGGGCTCAATAGTTGTTTTTCTGGAGGAGTTGGATGCAGAGAAATGATTTAGATGAGCAGAGAGAGAGATAAGAAGTAGTCAGTGTTTGTGCCTGTACTGTCAAGACTTCTCAGTGCATTTAGGATTTTTTTTTAACAAATTGGCAAATTGGAGCAATGTTACTGATTAAGTTTTTCCTTTCTTGGGATTCCCCTTAAAGATAACATTGGGCCTTACTGGAAACCGTTCCACAGCTCAAGGGCCCCAGTCCCCTCCCACTCCTGTGTAGGAAGCCGAGAGCTCCACGCTGGAGATACCGGAGACGGAGACTCTGTCGGCGAAGATACCCTAACCTGCTTGTAGCCATGGAGTGAAGTGACTAAGAGGAGGGAGGGGACTCTAGAGTCATTGTTCTGGTGATGGGAAAGAAGTTCCTGCATGGGATTGTTTGATTATGATTTCATCTGTAAGACATTCAGTTAGCTTTGGGAAAGTTTCAAGTGCTTTTTTTTGGGCGGGGGGGAAGGAGTGTCTTTCAAATCTATGTTTTTGGTACATTGTTTTAATCGAAGTGTAGTTGACCTGCAATATTACATTAGTTTCAGGTGTACGACATTGTGGTTTTATGTGGTGCTCTCTGCAAGTGTAGCTGCCATCTGTCACATACAGTGCTATTACATTACCACCGACTGTTCCTTGTGCAGTGCCTTCCATCCCCATGACTTATTCATCCCATAACTAGAAGCCTGTACCTCCCACTGCCTTTTACCCATTGTGCCCATCCCCCCACTTCTTCCTCCCCTGGCAACCAGCCACTTTGTTCTCTGTATTGATGAGTTTGTTTCTGCTATTTGTTCTGGTTTTTAGATTCCACATATAAGTGAAATCATACAGTATTTGTCTTTCTCTGTCTTACTACACTTAGCGCTGTACCCTGCAGGTCCATCCACGTTGTTGCAAATGGCAAGATCTCATTCTTATGTTTTTGGTAAATATTTTTTAATACCTACTACGTGCCAAGCACTGGGGTGTAAACAGTAGTGACCCAAACAGGCATGATCCTTACTTTCAGGATGATCAGAGCCCTGTGGGGAATATAGACATTAAACAAATGAACACATAAATAAATAATAATGTACTGTGATAAGCACTGTGGAGGAAGAGAACAGGGTGTCATAAGAGAATGGAGGGGGAAAGACATGACTTAAAGAAGGAGATGGCAAATAGCTTCTCTGGGGCTATAACTTGAAGTACGAAGAGATTTTTCTGGTGAAAAGTAGAGGAAGGGGACCTGAGGGGGAGAGAGCCGCCTGTGCAAAGGTCCTGAGGCAGGACCGCCTGAGAAGCTGGAGAGATTGTGTAGATTGAGGCTGAAGAGGGGGGCAGGGCTTTATTTAAGAGCAGTGGGAAGTCCCTTAGTATTAAAAGCAAAGGGGTGTTGTGATCCGCGTTTAAAAAAAATCACTGTGGCCATTGGGTGGAGAACGCATCTGAAGCAGTCCTCGCCTAGAATCAGACAGACAAAACGGAGGCTGTTGCACTAATCTAGGCCACCAATGGTGGTGGCTTGCACTAGGGTGACGGCCATGGAGGGAGACAGAGGTGGTAGATTTCAGAAATATTTTGGAGGTTCAGTTGGCCTGATTTGTGATGGGTCGCATATGGGTGGGGGTGAGAGAGAGGAAGTGATAAAAATGAACTAATAAAGTAGGGAGAGCTTGCTTTTGAAAATGAACCAGGAAGTGGTGGCGATTTCTTTCACCAGCAGCCACCGTGATACTGGAGTGAGGTCACCATTACAAAGACAGCTTTGGGCAGTGACACCTGTACGTGGAGTCTTCTGTAGGAAACACCACTGAAACCAGGGTGTGTTTATGTGTGTGTGTGTGTCTCCAAGTATTTACAGTTTTAATACAGGCCAAGTCTTTGTTTTGTAATAGTATATATAGCTAATGAAATCTCACTGGTGTGCCCTAACATAGCCAATGGAGTCACTGCTTCAAGGAATACAGGACTACGAAAAGGAAAAAATCATATATAACCGTAGGAAAAATGAAACTGTAAGTGAAAAAAAAGAACTTTGGAGGCAAGTCAGTCACCCATTTACATGTTTTGCACATTAGGGAAGGTAAGTGTACAAAGGAGTCTTGTGCCTTTTTCACTTTGGTTAAACTTCCCTTTGGTTACAAAGACCTCTATTGTATTTCTGTAACTTCCATCAGAGGGCGGTTTTTAGAAATAGTATCTGATGTGTCATTTAATTGTAGTGATTAACTTAAAAATGTTCTAATTACATTAAAGGCAATATATGTGCTTATTAAAATGTTACCTACCCAACACAGATTTGCTGACCTTATTCTTTTCCCCCTTAACAGTAGTCTCCGATATCTGTTGAAATACTACAATTTTAGTTGCTGTACATCCTTAGAGTGCTTGTGTTCGGGGCTCCACACTCTTGGAGACACTAGCTCTGGCTTAGCTCCCGCAGGATTAAGAAGCCCTCCCTACTGGAGAAAGTGATAAGAGGTCATTTCAGGCCTTATCTTCCTCCAGGAGCAGTCCCCTTGGGTGGCCTTTGATTCTGGGTCTTGTGCAGATCTCTAAGCCTCAGGCCCTTTGAATTCGAACAAAATCAACACCCAGACCCTTGTATTGGCCTTTGAAGAGAATCAGTCCCCTGCCAAGATCATTTGTTTTGGGAAAGACTTGGCAGTGAGAACTGCCCCTCTTAAGGTGTCCTGAGTCGGATCCTGTGGCCCCGGCAGGCTCGTGAGACCAAGCCGGGCTTCGCCTGCTTTCCCCCTCGCCGGTCCGGTCGGGGACCACTTTAGACCCATGCTTTGCAGTGTGACCCAGGGCAGGAGCTCCGAGCATCTGTGTGAGCAAGCGAGCGAGCGAGTGATGATTGGTTGAGGTCCCTGTCGGACAGGGCGGACGGAGGTTTGCCGGAAAGTTGTGGAGAAGGGTTTAATCTTAGGTTTAGCCCGGTGGATTAAAGACCAGGGGCATCCGAGGTATGAAGACAGAGTTCTGCTTCTTTCCGTTTCTCAGGTTTGCCAGTGCCTTTTCTTAACACTGAAGAAGCAGCTTACTTTCTGCTAATCGTGCCTTTGGCAAAGGAGCTGCCTTTAGCTACTAATGAGATGAGAAATTCCTTTCCTGTAGGGAGAAGTCTGTAGATAATCTGTTAGAGAAAACTCAAGGATTTTAGTCTCCAGGGTGTCCCCAAGGGACACATTTAGGAATGTGGCCGTGGGGAGAAAAAAGGCAGTGGTAATTAAGTGTCCTTTCCTGAAGGCCGGCCTTTGAATGGAGTAGAGGGGAGGCATTACAAGGAATCCCAGAAAAATATTTCTAGAGGTGTGGCACTCTTGCCCACTTCACTTTTTAAATACTCTTTTATGAGAAAGGACGTGGTTAAGCTAGGTAGAACAATTAAGGCTTCCAGAAAGCGTGCTCTGAAAAGGCCTCTTGTGATTGCGAAGAATGGGTGTCCTGTGCGAAGGGCCCCAGCTCGGGCCGGGCCACGGGATACTCCTTCGGGGGCGTTGCCTCGACTCGCACGGTCTTGTGGGGTTTTCCTTGTACTCCAATGGCACTTCTCATTTTTACTAAGCATTGGTTGTTAAAACAGGATTTAAAAATGTGGGGTTTTTTCCCCCTCTCCTTCTTGGGTCTTAGCTTGATTGTAAGATAAATCATCAATATTCTGCTTCCGTGCCAGGAACTCTCGTTCCGAGTAATGTGCCAATCTGTCTGTGTGGTGGTGAGCTGACTGGTAGGTAGGTCCCTTATGCTAGGGTCTGTTTGTTTTCTTTTGTCCTGGTCAAGAGATGGGGAACCAGGCCACTGCATTTTTGTCCCATTCTTCAGGTCTCTTTGGGCGAGTGATAAAAGACCCCGTGATTGCTAGGAGATTGTTCTTGGACAGACCCATTGGGCAAGAGGTGAGATACCGGATCTGAAGGTAGAATATTAACATTTGTGGCTTTTTGAGATATGATCAAGTAAAAAAACAAATTGACAAGTAAATGATTATAGGAGGGGTAGACTTCTGTGTTTAAAAACATGTTGATTTTTTCTAATTTTTATTTTTAATATTTTTTAAGAGATTCTGTTTGAGAGAGGGCATGAGAGCACGCACACAAGGGGTGTGCTCTCTCTCGCGAAGATAAATTTTAAAAATTAAAAAAAAATTTTTTTAAAGATTTTTTTAAAATTTATTTGACAGATAGAGATCACAAGTAGGCAGAGAGAGAGGAGGAAGCAGGCTCCCCGCTGAGCAGGGAGCCCAATGTGGGCCTTGATCCCAGGACCCTGAGATCATGACCTGAGCCGAAGGCAGAGGCTTTAACCCACTGAGCCACCCAGGTGCCCAATTTTTAAAAATTCTTAAAAAATAAAGCTTATAAAATAAAATAAAACACAGGTCTTGATCCTGATACTTGAGTCAGTTATGCTATCCCATCGTATCTCCACCAGGGTTTGGAAGCCCTCTGTTTCTTGTCCCTGCTGTGTAGAAACGCTGAAGAGTTGTATCTGAGGGTCAGTAAATCTCTCAGTAAGTTACAGAAAATGTAAACCGGTCATGGTATTTTAAAAACTCTAACATACTTCTTAATTTTAGAAATTACGTAATATAAACTGATTTTGTAACTGAGTGTTTTCCTTCTTCCTTTACATGTAAACCGTTGTTCGGATTGGATGGAAAAGGTCAGATAAACTAGGAGTATAGCTAGTCAGAAATGTTAATAATAAATTCCCTTCCAAGAACTCTGAGCGGGTAAGCCATGGTATACCTGCACTTCGTGGAAGGTCTCGCAGCCCTTAGAAATGGCAGGTGTGGGGGCGCCTGGGTGGCTCAGTGGTTAAGGCCTCTGCCTTTGGCTCAGGTCATGATCTCAGGGTCCTGGGATTGAGCCCCGCATTGGGCTCTCTGCTCAGCAGGGAGCCTGCTTCCTCCTGTCTCTCTGCCTGCCTCTCCCCCTACTTATGATCTCTCTCTCTGTCATATAAATATATAAAATCTTGGGCGCCTGGGTGGCTCAGTGGGTTAAAGCCTCTGCTTTCAGCTCAGGTCATGATCTCGGCGTCCTGGGATCGAGGCCCGCATCGGGCTCTCTGCTCAGCGGGGAGCCTGCTTCCTCCTCTCCCTGTCTCTCTGCCTGCCTCTCTGCCTACTTGTGATCTCTCTCTCTGTGTCAGATAAATAAAATCTTTAAAAAAAAAGAAAAGAAAAAAGAAATGGCAGGTGTGAAGACTGGAGGGCAGTAATGTACAACATACTACAAATAAAATTGCATGTCTGGTTACGGCTGAGTAAGGATTATAGCTAACACTTACCGAATGCTTACTACATGCCAGGCACCGTTCTAAGTGCTTGACATCCATTAGGTCCTTTTATCTTCATAACATCCTGATGAGGTAGGTGCTTTTAGTCCTGTTTCAGAGGAGGAGGCTGAGCCCCAGAGAGGTTAAGTAACTTGCCTAAAGTCTCTCAGCTAGTGATTGTTAAAATGTATAGGAAAAAGACTTCAAGAAGATACATGAAAAGGTAATAATGGTCAGATTAGCATGAAAGTGACTTCATTTAAGAAAATTAACAGGGATGCCTGGGAACAAAAATGTTTCTTTTTCTTTTCTTTCTTTAAAATTTTTAAAAGATTTTTTTTTTTTTAAAGATTTTATTTATTTTATTTGACACAGAGAGAGAGATTACAAGTAGGCAGAGAGGCAGGCAGAGAGAGAGGAGAGAGGAGGANTAAGAAAATTAACAGGGATGCCTGGGAACAAAAATGTTTCTTTTTCTTTTCTTTCTTTAAAATTTTTTAAAATTTTTAAAAGATTTTTATTTATTTATTTGACACAGAGAGATCGCAAGTAGGCAGAGAGAGGGGGGAAGCAAGCTCTCCGCTGAGCAGAGAACCCGATGCCGGGCTCGATCCCCGGACCCTGAGATCATGACCTGAGCTGAAGGCAGAGGCTTAACCCACTGAACCACCCAGGAGCTCCCCCCTCCCCACTTTTTTTAAAGTAGGCTCCATGCTGGGCATGGAGCTGGATCTCACAACCTTGAGATCAAAACCTGAGCTGAGATCAAGAGTTGAATGCTTAACCGACTGAGCCACATGGGCGCCCTAACAAAAAATTTTCTGTAACCTGTTGTGTTCACTTTCTAAGAGAATTTCCGTAGAGCAAATGATTCAAAAAGGACCCAAGTATTTTCAACCTGCTTTTTCTGTTCTCTATCCTGGAGCCTGGCACTTAACCACTTTTAGGATTCAGTTTGGTGGCTACAGATAGCTTTTCAGTGCTGCCAGAATGACTGTTTCAGGGATCGGGGTAAAATAAAAAACGAGCCATTTGCCTCTCTTGTGATTGACCACAAATTCTTCCAAATTGTTGACAATGGGCAGAGAGGGCCACCAAAGGAGGCAAGGTTGGCTGATTGGTCATTATGTATTCCGAGTTAGGTAATGATGACCAGCTACCGAGGGGCAATCACCAAACTTGTTAAACTGCTTAGCCTCTGTAGGGTACACACCACTCATGTTTTATAGGTCATAAACGTGTCCGTCCTTGTTGGCTCTGCGTTGCTTCTAGGCTTACCAAGCGAAGATTCTAGACATTTCACCCATCTGGACTCACCCCTTTCCCAAACACCTTTTAGATGTTCTCAGCTGCTAACCCCACATGATTTTCAGCCTTACTTTTGATTCCCTGTCGAAGGCAAGTAAGGAATTGCTTTGAAAAAATTCTTCATCTGAGAACAGTTGAGAATGTCCTCTGTGTCAAACACTACATCAGGTGCTGTTCTGTTCTTCCTGCTTCTTACCTCCCCTGAGGCCATAATCCCCTGTGTCACAATGTTTGGTTACCGTGGAGGTGACTCACACTACAAGTCAGGTAGAGATTGTGCAGGGCGAGGGAAATGGGCAGCCCACCACTGACCCTGGGGTCCCGACTGGACCCACAGACAGGGATCCCTTGGAATTAACACACACGAAAATGTTGAAGTCACTTGTAGAGCTCGTGGTCTTTCTTCCCCTCCCTTTCCTGGAGCCTCCTGTGTCTAGTACAGTAATACAGTATTCATTTTACTAGAGCCCCTAAATAGGTGGTTCACATAGCCCCTTGGGATTTAATTTTGCTGAGGACCCTGTTTGTATGTAAGAGTCCTTATTTGGATGAAATTGTATCCTTTAGCAGGCATTTCTTCCCGTGTCTAATTATTTTCTCATGCTTCAAAGTCAGAAAAGGCAGCAGTGGTCCCAGTATAACACTCGGTGATGTTTGGTGAGCCTGGTCTCTTGCTCTCACTGGAGGGTATGGTATGCTTCTTAGGGCAGATTCTGACCCTTTTCACTGTGTATTTCCAGGGCCTGCTATGTAAAAATGTTTGAACTGTATCTCTGAAGCCATCGTTTCCCTGTACGTGTCTGCCCTCTGGAATGTTTTAAAGGAAAAACATGTTTGTTTCAGCTGCAGAAAGATTATTTTTGAGACATACCAACCAGTCCTTTACAAGTATAATCCCAAAAGTCTGCATTGCTGTGAGACTTTTCATTTCCCAGGAGCAAGAGCCACGCTGCCCTCACCCTGCCACATTCCGATGGAAGGCCCCCTGTGATCAGTTTTCCATGTATTTGAGCCATACAGTGAGAAACGGTGTGCTCCGAAGCAGACTGGGCCTGAGAACTGGCCATGATTGGATAATTTTAGCTCTTCTCAAAATGACTGTTTAAAAGCCCAGGAGATTGAACAATGCAGATCCAGGCAATAGAAGACATAAATGAAATTTTCTATATTTTGAGCTATTGCCTTGTCTTATGTTTGACCAAAACAAAAACAAAAACAAAACACCAAAACAAAACAAAACCCCAAACCCAAAAAACTCTAGAACATCAGGGCAGCCTATTTGGATAATAGGCATTTTTGCCTGTATATGCCCAGGACCATCACTTGACTGAGGGGCATAGAGGGTTAGGAAGATTGAAGTTTTCATTTTGCCAGAAAAGGAGTGTTTTGCATGATTTGAATTTTTACCTTATGCCTGTTATCACTTTAAGATATAGTCTGTATAAGTCTTCTGTCACTTTCTGTGTACTCAGAGATCCTTTTGATTTTTGAAGAACTGGGTTTTTAATTATAAGTTAAAATAATTATTTGATTATAGAAGGGGCCACTTGATTTTCTTGATTGGTTGAAGGATTTTTCCAGAATATGGGCTTAAAAACAAACTCACTACCTTGGGATGATGCTTTTCTTTCTGTACTCTGCCCTTTGGACTAGGAAAATGAACCCAGCCCTGATTTCTGAGATAATTCCACCTTTCTGGGCCTCCATGAAAGGTAATGCTGGCACACACCCACTCTGCCATCACAGGCTGTGTTGTTATGCTAGGTCTTCATTATTTATAAGCTACTTCTGTGAGGTGGTGGAATTAAGTGGGCTAAAGAAAAAAAACCAACCCCCCCCAAAACCCCAAAAAACAAATAAACAAACCAAGTGGATAGAAACACTTAAAATCGAATTGATGCTTGAATGTTGAAACCCACAAACGTGTCTGGTTTGGGATTTCTTAGGGTGAGCCATTCATGAATCATAGCTTTCATTTATTATTGAATTATGCATTTGCCAAAAGAACCCTTGCTTAAATGGTTTGAATTTTTAATGACAAGGGTAATACGGTTAGAAGAAACAATTCCTGTCTTCTTTTCCAGCTTTAATCAATCCAGTTCAGATTTTTAAAAATTCTGAACATTTGCATGGGATGCTTACCTGTGATTCAGTCTGCTTTTCACATCCTTAAATAGCCCTGTGCCCATTCTTGGCTACCTGGTGTTTGGTTTTAGGTTTGCCTGTGAAAATAAATGATAGGAACAGTTGATGAAGCATCTGTTCACACTTCCTAGTGGTTTTAGAGGTTCCCCAAACAAGTCCCACTTTAGTGCCTGGGACTGAACCTATGCATCAGGTAATAAATAATAGGTCCCCCAGGGAGGATTCTAGAGTTGGTTTTGGCGTCACTCAAACAAACAGATTGGTGCTGGTACTTTCGGAGAGGCAGGCTGGTCCCAGGAGCTGTCGACAGCCTGCTCTTAAGGTTGTCTCTACATCTCCTGGGAGACGGACTGAGTTGCATGGAAGAGCTTGGGGAGGCGGCCTGACCCGCTTGTTTCCCCAGGGTGAAGAGGTGAAACTGCTTGCGGCTGGTGTGGTCATCGGAGCTCCGCACTCAGCTTTCAGCAACTTCCCCTTTCCAGGTGCCTGCAATGGGTATTTACAAAAACTAACCACCCTTCATCACCCGGGCTACCACTGAGCCACGTGACTGTCCGAAGAGAAAAATACAAATAATCCTCTGGATGTCTAAATGACAAACATGCAAATGCTTCCAGGCTAGGTCTTAGAGAATGGATTTGGAAAGACACCAGACTGGCAGGGGGTGAGGTTGTATATAAACACCTTGCATCTCCCCCACCTCCAGCTGTGGCCTGTGGTTTTAAAAACCATAAAAGATTTCCCCCTAAAGGTCCAGAATCATAGCTCACCTCATTTTCTCTGACGTTGGCTGTATTTTTTTTTTTTTTAAATCTAGCCTAAGTTCTTCTCGATGACTTTGCATACTGGACTTCAGGTGTAATCTTATGATTCATGAGGGGTGGTGGGCTATAGTTTTTCCCCTTTCCTCCAAGAACACTTCTTTTCTTCTTAGGATAGGACGTTTATTTTTATTTATTTATTTATTTTAAATATTTTATTTATGTGTTTGACAAAGAGAGACACAGTGAGAGAGGGAACACAAGCAGGGGGAGTAGGAGAGGGAGAAGCAGGCTTTCTGCTGAGCAGGGAGCCTGCTTCTCCCTCTCCTACTCCTGAGCCACTCAGGCGCCCCTGGGATAGGACTTTTAAATGAGAAGCTTAAACTTGCCTCAGAAAGAATTTAAATTTGAACCCTCCCCTCACGTGTTGCGAAGGGGAGGTGAGTTAGGAGAGAGGGCAAAGCAGGAATTTTGGTGTAAGAGAAAGAATAGGAGCTTTGGAGAAAGGCAGAACTGACTCAGGATCCTGCCCATGCCCTCTTACCAGTTGCAAGACCTTGGACAAATCACCGCACTTGTGAGCCTCAGGGTCTTGCTAGACTTAGATGAGGACGTCCCTAAGTGTGCACAGGCCAGGTATGCTGTAGGCACTGTTTAAGTGTTAGGTGTCTGCTTCGCCGCTCTGCCCCTTTCCTTTCAGTGTGTAATCAGCTGAGCCAGTGGGGCAGCAGTCTGCCCTGTGAGCAAACTGGCTGAGGGTGAAAGAGGAAACTGTGCTCGTTTGAGGAAACCTATCATTTCCTTAACATCCCCGGCCCTCAGCTCTTAAGTAGGTCACTACACAGAACATCCAAATGTGGTTTCTCAGTCTGACGGTAACCCTGGCATGGCTCTCTGTGGACCACGTATTCAGACTTTTCTGCTCTGTAGCGGTGGTGCTACTAATCGGCCTCACATTTTTGCAGTTCACCAGGTAGAAAATGCCCAGGGGAGATTTCCTTTTTCTGACATTCGTCTTTTGGGAGAGTTGCCTGATGGAATATTTGCAATATCTTTTTTTTTTAAGATCTTAATAATTTATTTGAGAGAGAGAACACAAGCAGGGGGAGTGGGAGAGGGAGAAGCAGGATTCCTGCTGAGCAGGGAGTCCGATGCCAGGGATCGATCCCAGGACCCTGGGATCATGACCTAAGCTGAAGGCAGATGCTTAATGACTGAGCCACCCAGGCGCCCTGTATTTGCCATATCTTGAAGTAGTTTGCAAACGACCAGTTGAAATACTTGAATAATGTTTGAAATACTGTTTTTTCTAGATTATTAAGCTAGGAAAGAATGCCTCCTTTCAATTTCTATTTTTTTTTTTACCATTTTCACCATTCTTTTTAGTGTATAGTTTTGTGGCATTAAGTATATTCACATTGTTGTGCTACCCTCACCACCATCCCTGGCCAGAACTTTTTTATCTCCCCAACTGAAACTGTACCCATTAAATACTAATTCTCCATTCACTTCTGCCCCCAGCCCTTGGCAACCGCCATTCCTACTCTATGAATTAGACTACTGTAGGTACCTCATATGAATAGAATCCTACAATAACATTTGTTTTTAAAGATTTTATTTATTTATGTGTCAGAGAGAGCACAAGCAGGGGGAGCAGCGGGCAGAGGGAGAAGCAGACTCCCCGCTGAGCAAGGAGCTTGATGCAGGATTCCATCCCAGGACCCTGGGATCATGACCTGAGCTAAAGGCAGATGGTTAACTGACTGAGCCACCCAGGTGTCCCACAGTGTTTGTCATTTTGTGATTGGCATATTTCATTCTTTTTGGAAAAAAATTTACTCTGTCTTATGTTTTCTATTATTCCCTGGCAGGGACTGTTCTACAAACTCTTGCTTTTTTTTTTTTTCTGGGATCTATGTGTAAATTTGCATTCTACCTTCTAAACTGTTTGTGTATGATCTTTTCATTTTTATCTTGTTGACGGAAAATACCAGTCACAGGAAATGATTGGATGGAATATTTGCTTGCTTATTTCATTGTTAGAAATAGCTATTGAATCAAGATTTTAAGTGACTATACATTAAGTACAGAATCAGATCCTATCTTTGCCTAGCGGGAGTCTTCTCAAAAACGAAACTGCAAGTTCTGGCCCCATTCCCCTACCCCACCCTCTGTATTCCAAAGAAGAGAGCCCAAGAATGTGTTTATTTAAGAGGTTGGTGGTAGCAGGGAAGGGTAGGCCAGTCAATGGGGATGCGGAACGTTGTTTTAGGCTCTTCGATTCAAAGGTAACCTCTCAGCCTTTCTCCTTGTAGGTGGTATACCTTGAAATCCAAACCAGGAAAGAAGGATAAAGAGCGAGGGGAAATTGAGGTTGACATCCAGTTTATGAGAAACAACATGACTGCTAGCATGTTTGACCTCTCCATGAAAGACAAGTCTCGGAATCCATTTGGGAAACTGAAGGACAAGATCAAGGGGAAGCATAAGGATAGCGCGTCGGACACCGCCTCGGCCATCATTCCCAGCGTGACACCCTCCGCTGACAGTGATGATGAGTCTCCTTCCAAAGACAAGAAAAAGAAATCGAAGATCAAGACCCTGTTTTCCAAGTCCAATTTGCAGAAAACACCACTTTCCCAGTCCATGTCTGTCCTGCCGACTTCAAAGTCAGACCGCGTGCTGCTTCGTCCTGGAGACTTCCAGTCCCGGTGGGAGGATGAGGACAACGAGGATGACTCCTCCTCTGCCTCGGATGGTAAGTTCGCTCCTACTTCTTACTTGGGCTTTCTCTCTCAGCCTACTTTGCGTTAAGAGAGAAGAAGCAAAGCTTAAAGAGAAGGATTTTAATTCAGTTCCTCGGTTACTGAAATGATGATGGTGGTGATGATAGCCATGATGGTGGTCAGTCTTGGTTAGAAAGGCTTCTCTACTTCTAAGCCCTCTGGTTCCTAAGAATATTAAATTCCTTTTCTAAAATGTCTGGGTCAGGGCGCTTGGGTGGCTGAGTTGGTTAAGTGGCTGCCTTCAGCTCAGGTCATGAGCCCAGGGTCCTGGGATGGAGCTGCACATCAGGCTTGCCGCTCATCTGGGAGCCTGCTTCTCCCTCTCCCTCTGCTGCTCTCCCTGCTTGTACAGTCTCTCTCTCTCAAATACATAAGTAAAATCTTTAAAAAAAAAAAGAGAGAAAATGTCTGGCTCTGTAACTGACGTACATTTAAAAAGCTTTTAGAGTTAACAGAATGAGCGTATCCAGGCTTTTTCTTTTTCCTTTTTTTGTAATTAAGGGTAAAATCATAGACCCTTAGAGTAATTCTGACACTTTACTAATTCATCAGGTATTTATTGAGATCCTATTAATATGTTTAACCCTCATGGGAGTCGTCCTTAATGAAAGTTGAGGAATCTAGGTCCTTTAACTGTGAATTAACTGTGGATTTGAACTTCAATTTCAGTGACCAAATCCTTACCTTTGGCAGATTCTGCCCTTCTCATTGGTTGAATGCAGGGCTTCTCAACCTCCACACTGTTGGTAGCTGGGGCCAGATGATTCCTCGTAGTGGGGGCTGCCCTGTGCATCGTAGGATCTCTAGCATTATCCCTGGCCTCTCCCTGTTAGATGCCAGAACACAGCCCCATGCCAGTAACCAGAAATGCATTCAGATACGAGAGATGGGCACCCCCTTCCAGTTGTGAACCCGTCATTTAACTTCTTGTTTCCTTTTGCTGTTTTTCTTCCCACAGTCACGTCTCACAAGAGAACAGAGAGTGCAGATGCTAAGCAACTGAGCCAGATCAATTTCAGCCTTCCCAAGAAGGAAGGACTCTCCTTTTTTGGCGGCCTTCGGTCTAAGAATGATGTCCTTTCTCGCTCTAATGTCTGTATCAACGGGAACCATGTTTACATGGAGCAGCCGGAAGCCAAGAGCGAGACCAAGGACAGCACCCCCTCCTCCTCCCCATCCCCCCAGGGCTTCAGGAAGAAGCATTTGTTCTCTTCCACCGAGAACCTGGCTCCTCGGTCTTGGAAGGAGCCTGGGGATGGAGGGACTGTGTCTTCCGACAGGCGGTTCTCTGAGTCTTCAACCAAGGACTCTCTGAAATCCATGTCTCTGCCATCCTACCAGCCACAGGGCAGTGGGAATATTCGGGAGAACGCGGCTCCAGCAAGCTTGGAAGCTGCAAAAGAAACCAAAGAGAGCAAGAAACAGGAGAACAAGAAGTCCTCTTTGCTTTCTCTGGTGACAGGAAAGAAGGATGTGGCTAAGGGCAGTGAGGGAGGGAGTCCGCCTACTATCCTGGGGAAAGAGAAGGAAGGCACGCTGCTGGAAGCCCAGCCAAGGGTGGACCAGCCGGAGCCTGACGAAGACCCAGTGAAAAGATCTGAGAAGGACACTCTGGCTGTCTCTGGACGGGGTAAATCCCTGAATCCCTTTGAGGAAGTGCAGATCACAGAACCAGAAGCTGACCGAGAGCTCAAGTCGGAACCTGCACCACCTGTGGGCTCTGCACGGGCTCCGCAGACCAAAGCTGTCAAGCCTCGGTGAGTCTCAGCCCTCATCGTGCAGGGCCTGCACCTCACTGTTCATGGCGGTCAGCAAGGTCTGCTGCTGGAGCAGACCTTGCCTGTGGTGCCAGGGTGGTACCTGTATGGCAAGCATTTTAGTGGTCTGAGTTATTCCTACCGGCCCTGCACAGATTACAGTGATGTGCCCCTGCCCCGTGCCACTGCCAGCAGGCACGGTCTGCCCCATCTTGGTAAGATCATCAGCCTCCGTGGAACGCCCTGGTTTGTAGTGTATTCAGAGTATTCCAAGTGGGGCATACCAGATTTTGGGTGTGGTATGTGCAGAACATGTGTTTTTTTAGAGTCCTCATCACGTATTTCTGTGTGAGGCAGACGATACCTTTCCTCCATGCAATTTGGCATGGGTGTGCTGCCGCGGGGGCCCCTTGGTCTGCTCTCGAGCGTGCCTGTTCTCTGCCTGTCCAGTGTGCACCTCGTGGCGAGAGGCTGAGTGAGCGTTGGGGGCTTTCTGCTTTCAGCATGACTCACAGTCACACTAGCAATATTGCTGTGGTCTGGGGTGGGAGAGACTTTTTTTGAGATTCTACTTACTCTGATTTCTCACACACACACACACACACACACACACACACAGACGCACACACACACACACACACACACACAGAGACACACACACACGCAGACTGTTCCTCTTCAGAATTGGTACCTGTTGTTCCGAGGGGCATCTTTTACTGCTTCGAACTTTGTAGATGCTTTTTGTTTATCACCAAAAGAAACCGTGGACTGTTGCTTTACCTGGGGCTTTCTGTTGCAACAAGCCCTTCGTGTGGCAGATGTGTTGGCGATAAAAGTGTCCCTTTTGTACGTTAAGTAATTGATGTTCCTTCTTTAACTTCTTAAGATACTGCCCCTTGTATAAAAGTGTTTGCCCCTTTGGAACAACTTTATTTGTAAGTGTTTCTCGCCTGTCACGATGCATCTGCAACTGACCTGCAGATTTTATTTTGTCCTTTTGCAGACTGGACGTGTCTCCAGAGGCTCAACCCACAGCCAGGCTTGCTTCTTCCCCTGACTCTCCTGTCTTCTTTTCTGCTCTTCTTTCCAGTTCTGGCCAGACACCTGTCCTTTCCAAATCGGGGCATGGTGCAGAGACACCGTCCTCTGAATCTCCCTCTGTCTTCTCTTTCTCATCTCCCATAGTGGCTCCCATTTCCACATCCACGCCGGTTGAGAACTGGCCTTCCACAGACAAGGGCCAGGCCAGTCCTGAAGAACCATCTTTGCCCCTTAAAGCAGAATTGCCAAGGGAGAGTTTCATACAAGTTCCAAAGACCGTTTCTGGTGTCTCGGGATCACTTTCCAGAAAGCTACCCACTCCAGCTTGTAAAGGGACGGAAGATTCTCCCACGAGGAAGACCAGTGAGATAGGCCCAGAGAGCACCATCGGTAATGACTCAGACAAGTCTCTCCTGAAGCAGTCTGAAGTGGGGCACCAGGAAGAAGTTCTGGGGCTTCCCCCCTCAGAACGAGACTCCGTCCCTTCATCTCAAGAGGCCCAAGAAGTAACATCCGGCCTTTCACTCAGAAGTGGCCGGATTGAAAGTCCATCGGGGAAGCATCCGATGGGGACAAATACAGACTCGGGGAGTCCGTCTGTGTCCTTGGAGGAGACCAGACTTCAGGAAGACAGCGTGACTCCTGCGATGACGGAAGCGGCGCCCCCTCTTCGGATGGGAGAGTCGGCTCCCCCTCTTGGCTCCGTGATCCAGAGACACAAAGAGCACGTGGGTGAGAGCCGAAAGAAGATCGGGAAGCACGTGTCATTTTCTGAGCAGCTCTCTACGCAAGAGGAGCCAGAGCAGTTCTCTGGGTCGGTGCAAGAGGACAGAAGTTCTCCCCAGGAGCTGACACGTGAGGGAGCCGCCGCCGGAAACACATCAGATGGGGAGCCTGCTGAGGCCGCAGAGAGGGAGGCTGTGTCCCCACCAGCGAAGTGCGGTGTGCCGGCGTCCGTGGCGGGCCCCCTTCCCTGCCCCTCACGCCAGGCTAGCGGCTCAGAAGGCCCCGTGAGTGAAGCAGGCTCAGGGAAAGACATTCCGCTCTTGAGGATCGAGCCAGATGATATACTTACGGCCCCAAATCAGAGCAAAGCCAGCGATCATGAAGGTTTATTGTCTGATCCCCTGAGTGGCCTTCACTCTACCCCAGGGGTTAACTCTCCAGTCCTGGCTGATCTGGGCTTACCCCTTCCATCCATCCCCGAAGTAGCATCGGATGATGAGAGGGTGGATCAGATTGAAGACAGCGGAGAGACGGCCCAGGTGGCAGCCCCTTTCTCCTTGAGCCTGCCCCCTACGCGTCCGGAGATGGGAAAGGGGCCGAGGGGCGAGGCAGATGGGCGGGCGGCGCCTGCAGAGGGCCCGCACGACCCCAGGTCAGAAGCACCCAAAACATCTGCGGCAGCCTCTCCGGAGCCAGTGGCAGCTTCGGGAATTCACAAGCCAGATCTTGGCAAGAGCTCACGCTCAGATAAACAGCTGCCAAGTCCTGGCGGTGGCGAGAGGGAAAAGCCGATGGGACACGGGAGGCCAAGCCAGCCTCCTGATAGGGCCCCGGATTCTCCTGTAGCCAGCCCCTCCTTTTCTGAGACCTTTCCTGTTACACGCTCTTTCCCCAGCTACCCACACGCTGACACTCACCACACCAGTACAGCAGAATCTCAAAAAAAGGCCACAGCAGAGGGCCCCGCTGGTAAAGTGGAAAATTCTGGCAAGAGGAAGCCGCTTCTTCAGGCCTGGGTCTCACCCTCAGAGACACTTCCTGTCTCAGCTCCACCGAGCGCGGGAACGGGGTCAGCCAAGCACAGGTGAGAGTCGGGGAAGGTGGTTTCGTCCCAGGAGCAATGCCCACCCCCCACCCGCTGCCCCCAGAACCTTTTCCCGCAGAGGTGATGGCTTTCTGAGTGCACGGCTATCCGGAGGGTGCACCCCGCTCATTCTGCTGCTAGGGCCTGTTTTCAAAGGGTCTCCCCCTGTCCCCCTCCCCGGGGCGGGAATAGCTCCTCGGGACACTGCTGCATTTGTAGGGAGAGCATTGAGACGGTCCTCAAAGATAGTTTAGGGATTGTTCTGCACGGTCAGATTTGGGGCTCTCAAACTGCTGCGAGGCCCTGTGTCCCATTACCTTCCTGGCAGCAGAAACCAACGGAGACGGAATGGTAGAACAGAGCGATCTAGAGTGTGCTTTTGGGGGGAAGCTGGCGTGCTTGTTCACAGCTCTTTCTTTACTGCTGAGGAACGGGAGGCTCAGTAGGACCCCTCCCACTCGCGTGGGTCCTAGGCTGTAGTTGCCTCAAAGATAAGAGTCTGGCTTTAATGTTTATCTGACATTGATAATGAGAACCAAGGGTCTTGTGAGAACGTCCTGCACATGGCTGCCTCGTGCCGACCGCCCTCATTTCCACAGGAACACTGGCATGTGCTGGACTGGAGGTGTGAACAGAACACACCACCACTCTGCCCTCTTGTCTGTCTTGGTTTCCTGGTTTCATCGTTACTGAAAGGTCTAAGGATCCTCTCCCCTTCTCTTTAGACTTCACCCTGTGAAGCCAATGAACACAACAGCCACCAAGATTGCTAACTCCAGCTTGGGCACCGCCACCATCATCAGCGAGAACTTGATCAATGACACTGCCCTGAAGGTATGTCTTCTCCAAGAAGTAGGCACGCTAGTTAGGGATATGAAAAACCTGTGTCTAGAGTCACCATGTGTACACCCTCCTGGGCAGCAGGTAAGGCCAGCAGTGACTTGACTATACATATGTCTGGGTCTTTGTATAATCTTGGGAAGCCCCTACACCTCCAAGGGCATTATTACTGCTCCCCTTAGAGTTACTTAGTCATTGTCGAATTGCTTGGGTCTCAGGCAGCAACACTGATACCGGTGCTGCTTTTTTGTGAGAAGAAAATGTCACCCACCATCTGGTCTGTTCCAATCAGGTATTTTCATTTCCCCATGTATCCTTTCTTATCTTGGCAAAAATGTCAAATTCTTGTGGTTCTCATCATTGCCTAGATACACTTTTTTGAAACTTTATTCTGCAGTCATTGCAAACTTAAGAAGAAGTTGCAAGAATAGTACAAAGGACTGCTATAAACCTTTCATCCCAGTTCATTAATTGTTGACATTTTACCCATTTGCTTTATCATTTTCACCCTCTCTCCCTGTTCCTGTCTGTTCTCTTTGTATAGACATACTTTTTTTTTTTGTCTGAACCATTGGAGGGTAATTTGCCCTCCTCATGCCCCGTTTACCACTAAATACTTAAGTGTGTAATTCCTAAGAATAAGGACATTTAATCAAGATCAAGACATTTAAAGTCTGTGTACTCCTCTTTTCTCATCTGTAGCCCATACTTGAGCTTCACCAGTTGTCTCATGAATGTGCTCCTCAGTTTTCCTGTTTCTCTTAACCGTCCAGGATCCAATCCGGGATCTCTCACTGTTTTGTTGCTGTGTCTCCCTAGGTGCCCTTTACCCTGGAATCCTTCCCCAGCCTTCTTGAAGTCTCTCAAGACCTAGACATTCTCGAAGAATTTAGATCAGTTGTCCCGTAGAATTTTCCTCTGTTTGGATTTGTCGGCTCTCTCCTCCTGGTTTGGTTGAGGTCACGCATTCCTGGCAGGAATTAACTGCGTAAATCACACGTACTTCTCGGTGCATCATAGGAGGAGGCACACTGTAGGCGTTTGTCACGGTAGTGGGAGCGTTAACTCTACTGACTGACTTCAGGCGGTGTCCACGAAGTTCTCTAGTGTAGAGTTGCTGTTTTCCCCCTTTACAATCAATATGGAATCCGTAGGGGGTTAATTTCAGACCATGCAAGCATCCTGTTCCTCACCACCCTTTTCTCAGGCTTTCATATCCATCGGTGAATATGGCAGTGATGAAATGGTGGTTTTCCAGCCCCATCACCCACATTGGAAGCACTATTCCATTCTCTTTTTCATGTATTAGTAGATCATAGGCATTTTTTGCTTGTTGCTACTTATTCTTTGCCATGGTTATACCGATATTTATTTAACCATTTCCTTGTTATTGGATATTTGGGTTATATTTTCTGTTTTTCAGTGTGAATAATGCTACAGTCAACACTTCTTGCATAGAACTTCCTCCCTTCTTAAGCTAAATTTCCAGGAAGAGTGTCGCTTGATTAGAGGATCTCTTCTCTTTCAAAAGCTTGGGCTAACTTTAAAAAAAAGAACTCCTGCCCACCAACCAAACCAAGCCAGCCCCCCAGATGATCTCTGCTTTGGAGCATCTCCATCCTGCCCTTTCTGGTTCTAAAATCAGGAGGATCTAGAACACTGCCTCGATGCAGACCTCTGGCCTTTGACTCATCATCACTCAGGCTGGAGGAGAATGATTACGGAGGGACTGGTGGGCAAGGCTGTGTTGTGTTTCAAATATGTGGAAAGGAACTTCCTGACTGACTACTGAGGACCACTGTCAGTAGAAATAAACTTTATTTCTATTTTAGTCCAGGGCACCTAGACACTTCATTCAATGAGACATATTACAGTTCTGTGCACTGTAAGACGTCAAGACATTAGACTTGCTGTCTAATTTAGACTTGCTGTCTAATTTCTAAAAGAAATTTTAGACTTGCTGTCTAATTAGACTTGCTGTCTAATTTCTAAAAGAAAATTTTAGAAAAATTCCTTGCTCACTTCTCCTTTACTCCTGCAAGCATTTTTATTTCTTTTAAGATTTTATTTGTGTGCGAGAGAGAGAGAGAGAGAGAGAGAGAGAGAGAGATGGTGAAAGACAGCATGAGCAGGGAGGAAGGGGAGAAGCAGGCTCCCTGCTCAGCAGGGAGCCTGATGCTGGACTTAATCCCAGGACCCTGGGATCATGACCCGAGCTGAAGGCAGACACTTAACTGACTGAGCCACCCAGGCATCCCATCTGCAAGCATTTTTAAAGTGCTGGTTAGTTGTTACCACCCAAGCTCCATTGCATCTCTGTCGCCAGGAGCTAGGTGAAATGTTCCCTGGAAACTGGAGCTCTGAGGTTCAGGGAAAGAAGCTGAGCAGTGGTAACAGATGGTCACTGTGAACAAGCTAGCATCTTCTAGTTGCCTTGCCCTCTCTAACCTTGTACCGTGTGCTGCCAGGACCAGTGGTTAGTGAGCATCATTTTCAGACGTGCCTGCTATGTATTAATTAACCCTAGCCTAGAAATGCCCTGTAACTCACCCAGCTCAGCTTGATGGGCCTCTGAGGGTGTGGGGAAGAGGCAGCACATACCTTCCTGGAGTTAACGATATTTACCAGGAAACCAGGCCAAAGAACAGCATAAAAGGGACAGTAATGAAAACTAGGGTCATGGAGCAGCCTCCCATCCCCTCTTCCTTGTACTGTGGAATGCAGCTGCGCTCCAAAGAGAAACAAACACCTAGCTCTCGGGAAGTGAGCAAGACCCTTGGCTCCCATTTTATTTATTCTTCAAAGCTCATTTAATCAGGGGCTTATCTCCTGGCCCTGACTGAGAGAATAACTTGCCTTAAAACAAAGGCAACTGCTGCTTATTTTCCTCATGATTTGTAAGTCCACCCACTGCCCCTCTGGCTGCCTGCTACAAAGTGCTTTGTCCTGGACCATACCTAGTAAATATTCTGAGCAAACAGGGAAAGTTTCCTAGAGACTCCTCTTGGCTCCCCATATAACAGATGCTTTGTACGAAGCCGTAAATAATATTTATGAAAGAAACTACTCTTTGGAATGTTGCAAAAGTGCGAGAGAGGTTAGGGAAAGGAGCTGCATGGCTAAAATTATGAAAAGCTAGCTGAATCATTACTGTAATGGGTTTTTATTTCTTTTATTTATTTATCTGTTTGTTTGTTTATTTATTTATTTATTTATTTTTGGTGCTGTTTCAGGGCCTCTATCCCTTTTCGATGATTTGTAACTTCGAGTGTATTATTTACCCAGGTGGCTTTGACACTTCCATTTAAAAATAATACAGCCAACTAGATCCAAAAATCATCTGTCCTGTTAATATGGAAAAAGTTAGACACAAATTTGAATATACGTCATTATTATCACAACGATGGTGGGAACATCCAATGTGAAAATCCTGGAAGGAAATATGTGACAATGGGCACTGTTTTTTCTTGAATTAATGGTTATTTTCTTTGTACCTCTTCCTCGCCATATAATATTTTAAATCATCACGTATCTGGGATTGCCTAATGATTTCAAAGTCTTACATAGTTTCCCCTTTGGATTATGAAATCCAAATTGAATAGCTGTTTCGTAGTTTGTAAGGTATGAAGTGTACATGCCTTTTCAACCCTATGCATTTATTGTAAGGGACTGTTTTAGAGATGTGATCATGGGTAAAATATAATGAAACTTTAAGCATCCACTAAAAATGATTTTTGCTAAAACAGACAAACAAAACAAAAAACAAAAAACCCGAAATGGGTGGCACCTGAGTGGCTCGGTCCATTAAGTGTCTGCAGACGTTCGGCTCCAGTTGTGATCCCAGGGTCCTGGGATTGAGCCGTGCATCAGGCTCCCTGCTCGGCAGGAAGCCTGCTTCTCCCTCTCCTGCTCCCCCTGCTTGTGTTCTCTCTCTCTGTCAAATAAGTAAATAGTCTTTAAAAAAATGATTTTTGCTAAAATTTAGTGACGGGAAAATGCTCTCACAAAGTAATAATTTTAAAATGCTTGAAAACTATATTCTGCGTGATGCTTGAAGTTGTAAAACATACCATAAAGAAACCAAGGAAGAAATAAGAGACCCAAATGTTATGTGTTGGAGTTCCAGGTAATAAGTTTTTCCCTCCTCTGTATTTGAGATTTTCCATTATGAGGAAATATTCCCTTTATAGTGAAGACAGAATTCTGTTATTTTGGAGGAAAATTAGTTTTTTTAAAGATTTTATTTATTTACTTGAGAGAGAGCGAGAGAGCACAGAGGGGGAGGGAAAAGCAGACTCCCCACTGAGCAGGGAGCCTGACATGGGCCTCAGTCAGTCCCAGGACCCCAGGATCATGACCTGAGCCAAAGGCAGATGCCACACCGACTGAGCCACGCAGGCGCCCCTGGGGAAAATTAATTTTAATTCATCTTCAAAGTCTAGTTGAGATATCACTTCCCGTCGTTGCGGTCTGTGCCGATCTCCTATGCAGCAGAGGGATCCTGCTTGTCCAGCTCCCTGGACTCCCAAGCCCCTAAGCCCTTGTGTGTGAGGCACTGTAAGGACCTGGTCCCTACTCTTGAAGAGCACCTTCTGCTCCTGCCTGCAGGCGACAGCTTCCTCATCTTTCTGTCTCACAAACTGCCTTGCACCATATCTTATGTGGTCCATGATTTTCAATAAATAAAATTCTTGTATGACAGAGATATAATCAAAAAACCCTCAAGGATGTTGTTCTTGGGCTATTGTTCCCAGAGAGTACTTGTTTCCTTGATAGGATACATCAACAGACATGCACCTCCTTTTTAAGAAATTGTGGTAAAATAAACATCACATAAAACTTTTACCATCTGAAGCATTTCGAAATTAAAAAAATTTTTTTTCAATTCAAGCACAGTTAACATATAGTGTTATGTAAGTTTCAGGTGTACAGTTCAGTGATTTCAACAATTTTGTACATTACTCTGCTCATCATAAGTATGTTCTTCATCCCCATCGCCTATTACATCCATCCTCCCACACACCTCCGCTGTGGTAACCATCTGTTCTCTACAGTTAAGAGTCTGTTTCTTATTTTGTCTCTTTCTTTTTTTGTTTGGTTTGTTTCTTAAATTCCACATAAGAGTGAGATCATATGGTATTTGTCTTTCTCAGACTGACTTATTTTGCTTAGCGTTACACACTCTAGCTCCAACCACATTGTTGCAAATGGCGAGATGTCATTCTTTTTTTATGGCTGAATAATATTCTTGTGTGTGCGTGCGCGCGTGTCTGTGCACATGCACGCGTGCGCAGGTACACCACTTCTTTACCCATTCATCAGTAGAGGGACACTTGCGCTGCTTCCGTAGTTTGGCTGTTGTAAATAACGCTGCAACAAACAGAGGGCTGCATGTATCTTTTCGATTTAGTGTTTTTGTATTCTTTGGGTAAATATGTAGTAGCAGGACTACTGGATCAATTCTGTTTTTAATTTTTTAAGGAACCGCCATACTGTTTTCCACAGTGGCCTCACCAGCCTGCATTCCCAGCAACAGTACACAAGGGATTGTAAGCATTTTTACGTGTGCAAATCAGTAGTGTTAAGCACATTCACCTTGTACAACCAGTCCCCAGAATCCTTTTCCAGACACTCAACTTTCTGGTTGAAGATGGTTTTAGAATTACTAACAGGGTGATTGAGGTCCAGAGGAATGTGTGCCTTCAACAAGTTAAGAAACAAAAACAACAAAAGGATTAAGGGAGAAGTGGTTTTTCGAAAAAGGAGTCCAACCTCTTGCCTATTTCTGTGCAGTCTGTGTTAGGTGCAAACCTGCTCTGTGCATGGTAATGTCGGTGTGTGCTTCTAAGCTGGAGCTGTGAACACTGTGCTTTCCTTCCAATTCAGGATAAGAGTGATGGGGTTTCTCTCTGATTTCTGGCTAGTGTGTAGGCAGCTGGCGCCACTGCACTGGGCAGGGCCTTCTATCATGTTGTCACAAGAGTGACTGATGATTCTGCTCTCGACTTCGCTTCTCCAACTAGAGACTTGATACCATATGGCACTTTTCTTTCAATCTTTATCTTGTGTTTCCTCACAGTTTGGGCCTGGTCACCTTGCAGCTGGACTCCAGTCACCCCAGATTATAAATGCTGATGGAGTCACTGCTTAGGGCTCCTGCTGTTGGCAAGAGCGGGGCTGCTCAGCCCTGGTTCTGGCTGCTGTGTGCCTAGAGCGTGAGCCATGATGTCTGAGCGTGCCAACTGCATGATGCGCCATCGTGGCACTTAGCTCTGACTCTGCGTATGTCTTGAGTATGACCTGACTTCAGGTGGGGTCTCTGAGTGGCCAGTGCATCAGCCTACCCGTGGACGCCTTCTGAGTGTAGCTGAGGAAGTAGCAGGAGGTCCGAGATGAGCAGCTACGTGGGGAGGTGATGGATGAGTGTCATCTCCCTCACCTTCTGTCACTAGGGTTTCTTCATGGGCCACCTTAGCTTGGGGCTCTCAGCTTTGTATTGGTATTTCGTTGTGCTAGTTCCTAGTGTTCAGAGACCTGCAGTTGTTACATTTCCTAAAACCTCAAATCCAGAGTCTAATCCAGGGGTTTGTAGCCGAGGAAACGAGTATGGTTTTTACATTTTTAAAAAGTCATAAAACAGAAATAACAAGCAAAACAACAGAGAATAGTCAACACAGGCCATATGTGGCCAGCAAAGCCTAAAATATTTACTCTCTGGTCCTTTACAGAAAACTTTGTCAATAACCCGGTTTTCTACCTGAACTGAAAACACGTTCCCGGGAGACGCCGATCGCTCATAACATTTTCCTCTTTTAGATTTCTTTTTGATATTTGCCTTCTTTGCTGACTTTACCACTTTTTCTCCCCCTTCTCTCCCTTTCTGAAGAAATACAACCCCTCGGACCCCGCCTTTGCTTACGCACAGCTCACCCACGATGAGCTGATCCAGTTGGTCCTCAAGCAGAAGGAGACGATAAGCAAGAAGGAGTTTCAGGTTCGCGAGCTGGAAGACTACATTGACAATCTGCTTGTCAGGGTCATGGAGGAAACCCCCAACATCCTCCGCATCCCGGCTCAGGTTGGCAAAAAGGCAGGAAAGATGTGACTCGTCAGCCTAGGAGACCTGGACTGTTCTGTGAGTTTGTTTCCACGTGCTCCTGAGGTCAAGGACTCCACAGGCCTGATAACCAGCACACAGGCTCGAAGTCACCAGCTGCCTCCCTTGCCTGTTATCTGGCAAGAGTCAGTTCCACCAACTGAAGCCAGGTTAATTATTACAGTGAATCTTTTACTGTACATTCCCAGGGTTTTATTTTTAAATGCCACTGTGCCTTTAACTATATTGTAAATATTTTATGCTCTGACTGAAGACGTGGTCATTAGATCTCCTCCTGACCCAGAGAGTCGAACGGCGCAGGGTTATTCATGTATTTAACATTGGGGTTTTCTTTCTTCAATATTGACATTTAAAAATACGTATTCCCACCCCACCAGTAAAGAGTGGGGTGAAATGAGAAGGACAGGCACATACTTGCTTGACTTTTGAGAGTAGCTCAGGGTGACGTTTGGCTGTAGGTGCTAAGTTTTGATACTGCGTAAACCTTCTGGGCTTCTTGGACTTGGTCTTGTTAATTTGACTGAAGCAGGGGAGGTTAAAGAAAGCCTCCTGAGTGTGCCTTGCTAGATTTTGAACAAGCTGCCTTTTCTAAACACCAGCCGCCACTACTCTTTAGCCTTACAGTGTGCTCCTGATGGGTCCATAGAGCCCGTACGTGGAGACGTGAGAAGTAGAACAGGGAGTTTGTCACTTTGCACTCATTTAACGGGGGTTGGTCAAAGTCTCACGGTAGCCTGGTTCCTGCTGGCTAGAGTGGCCTCGTCAGTGCCTTGAGAAGGGATCGGGTGGCCCAAGCATTTACTAGCTCGGTTCCACCAGATATGGAATGATCTCAGTAGGACTCCTGTGGCCTGATTTCCTCAGCAACACTTGCTGGCGATCCCCCACCCCACCCCCAACCCTTGGTATAAAATTACGAAGAGTGAGAAGATAACACTTAGTTTTGGTTGGCTGTATTTTTAAATCTAGAAGAACACACCTATTTTTTTTAAAGCTAGGATGCTTCTGAACTGATACCCCCAGTCTGACTCCTCAGGTAGTTTCATTGTTCGGGAACCTAATACTGGAATTAGAATATTTCTGTGTTGCTCGGTTTTTTTCTTTCCCTCCTGGTTGTGACAGAATCTTATCTAACCTTGACCCCTCTCCAGGGTGGGAGAAGATCACAGGCCAGCGCAGAGGGCAGGGCTTGAGACAACAACAGTTATTAGACTGGGGCTCTCTTCTCTGTCTCTTCTTGTTCTATGGAGGGCAAGAGGCAAGATGGTTGGCAGCAGAACCCTTTTCAGGATCTCACGTTAGCAGCAACGTTAGTTATATCAGAGCACTTTGTTCTAAGGGTGATACTGTAACTTGATTAATCAGCTTTTGATAATCTATAGCTGTTGTATTTAATGCTCTTACAGTAGTGGGGACCACTGCAAACTTCCCAGATGACTTGTATTTTTGTAGTGCTGTGAGAGTTGTTTACTTGTCTGTAAAGAGAACCATATATTCACCTCCACTCTGAAAATGTACATGTATATATTCGTTCCACAACAGGTTTTTTTTTTTAACTTAAAAATGTATTTTGACTGTGATAACCCAAGGACGCTGGGGGCAGGGGTGCTCCAAATGATTTCTCCTTAGAGGAGCTGGTGTGGAGACCTGCACTGTTCACGAGAGGAACTTGGTCCGGACATACTGTCTGCTGCTAGGACCTCGGGTATGTAACTTGGTCAGTGTTTGAGAGGGACGTCTGGGTAGAAGAGTGAATTCCTGTGCTCTGAAATGCCACTTGGGGACTCTGGAGAATGAAGGACAATTTACTTCAAGCGTGTCTGGCTCCTACCGCTGCTGGGGGAAAAAAAAATCCAGTTTATAGCATTCCTGCGCCTCTCAAAGTAGCTAACCTGGAGGCCATGAGGTAATGACTGTCCTTGAGGGCTCCACTTTGGGGAGGATTTATCAAGAAGAGCTTTAGTCTGCCCTGAGCCATTCACGGGTTGGTGAATCGGAGTTCTGGAGGGCGAGGCCCCATCCACACGAGGAGCCTTGGGGCTTGGCTCTAGCGGCTTTAAATGCCAGCCCGATGGAAACACGCTGGGAGGAAGCTGTGCTCTGGAGAAGCTCTTTCCCTGGCCTCGGCCGGCTGCCTCCAGAAGGAGCCGTCAGTTCTTTAGGGAAGCATCAGATTAAATACTGAGCACCTTGCAGTGAACTTCAGTTGGAGATCAGCCTCCTGAAAAAATTGTCAGTCCTTTGCCTATTTCCTATCATCTCATTCCTTGGACTCTGACAGGTTTCCTGCCCCCCATTTTATTCCTATGTGTTAGCACATGAGAATGGAGGAACAAGAAAGTCTGCCCTTTGCCAAGCGGGAGAGCTGCTGATCCTGAGTGGGGAGGTGTGTGCACACGAATAGGGTGTGTGTGTGTGTGTGTGTGTGTGTGTGTGTGTGTGGTTTCCAGCTTTGCCAACAGTGGGAGCTCAAAAGGGCAGAGAGGGAGGGAGACCCATGACCTGCAGCCACACACCGAATTGAAGGCCAGAGGCAATTTAATGTTAAATTAGGCAGGATCTTCCCTCCCTGAGTCCATTTTCCCAATCGATCGTCTTATTTTCTTTTAGAGAACTACGAATTAATGATCCCTCAAGGCTGACAGATTGTGGGGAACTTAGCCTCCTAGTAGTCATACCAACCTCAACTCTGGTTTCTCCGTATCTATTATATGAGCTATGAACTTGACCTCTTTCGCCCTCCGACTGAAAGATTGCCCAGCATTTTTGGATTATAAAATGATTTCCTGCCTTGTTAGTTTGGGAGTTTTTAATTTCTTTGGTTTTGTTTTTAAGAGGTAACCTAAAATTTCTACAACACTAATAAAATGGTACTACCTTTCAAAGATTTATCCCTGTGCTTTTATGTGGGAGCAATAAAAATGTCTTCTGTCTCCTGGAAAACCTCTCTTGGGGAGTGACCAGTGTTTCTCACCCCATGGGCATCGCTCACCTGGATTCCTGTGGCTTCCACCTTGCCTGATCCCCAGAGGTCCCCATGTTCTTTCTCCTGTGGGGAATGGGACATCTCAGATCCCTTCCCTATGACACTCACCTCATCTTGGCCTGCAGGGTCATGGCATTTACCAGAAGAACATCAGTTGAATTCTCTGCCCCCACTGGGAAGAGCCGCCACCTTTTCCTTGGCACCAGGCACTTTTGGCTGAACATATGAACAGGGTCCCTTCCTTGATCTCTCCACCCTCCCTCCACCCTCACCCCTGATTTCCTAGAGAGTAAAATTTCACTGTGGGGATGTGATTTAAATTCAGATTGGCTTCAGACTGCCCCAGATCTGGGAGCCAAACCCCTGGTTCAGTCAACTTAGTTTGTTTCTGAGTAGAGGGTATTAGAGAAGCACAGAGAATTTTCTGAGCTCAGCTCTCCCGGAACTCTGAGCCTTTCCTGACAAGGTGAGAGGTCTGCCTGCCTCCTCATGATAGTCTGTCCTTCAAGGTCCCCAGCCTCTTGAGAGGGAGGAGATGCTTCTTCTTGCTCAGTGATAAAAGTCACGCTGTAGAGGGACAGAGGCAGGCAGTGCCTATGAAGCCCCGCCCCTCCCCGGTAGGATGGGGGAGCTCCCCTGAGGCCTCCCTGGTTACACCAACTGGTGGTCAAAGGTGGGGTCACCATGTAAAGTGATGTGAGAACAGCTTCTCTTAAAACACAGCCCTCCAGATTCAGTTTAAGAAAAAGAAAATTAAAAAAAAAAATCTCTTTGGAAGGAGTCATGGGGAAGCAAAGTTTCATTATGCAAATGACCAGAACTTTTCCCTCAGAGCTCTCCCACCCCTGTCTGGTCCCCACCGGCGCCCCTAGACCCAGCCCTGGGGGGCAGCCTACTGTGTCTTTCAAACTCCAGCCCAAGGAGGGACACGACTCCTTCTTCCCTTGAAGTCCCCTTTGGCCAGCTGCTAATAACGAAAAAGAAAAAACAGGAAAGTAAAGAGAATGATTATAGGATATATGAACAGCATAAAGAGTGAACTTTCCCAAATCTAGGATCCCGAGCTGAAGGAAGTCAAGCCCCCGGATCTTGGGATCTTGGTGGACGTCTGCTAGGCAGCTTCGGGTTCTTGTCTTGGTTTCTCAGTTGGTGTCAAGGCCGCTCCTCCTCTGCCTCTGAAGGAGTGTGTCGCCTCCTGTCCCCCTCCACTCCCTTGTCCACACAATTGGTATGTAGATTTTTCAAAGTAACATCATACATGTTTATTCGCAGGAATTTTGATTCTTTGTTTTCCCCCCTCATGCAAATGGATACACTTAATTAAAAAAAAATTTTTTTTTTAAGATTTTGTTTCTTTGACAGAGACACAGCAAGAGAGGGAACACAAGAAGGGGGAGTGGGAGAGGGAGAAGCAGGCTTCCTGCTTGAGGGGAGCCCAATGCAGGGCTCAATCCCAGGAACCTGGGATCATGACCTGGGCCAAAGGCAGAAGTTTAACGACTGAGCTACCCAGGTGCCCCTACACTTAATTTTTTTAAAGAAACTTAATTTTGGGCGCCTGGGTGGCTCAGTGGGTTAAAGCCTCTGCTTTTGGCTCAGGTCATGATTTCAGCATCCTGGGATCGAGGCCCGCATCGGGCTCTCTGCTCAGCAGGGAGCCTGCTTCCTCCTCTCCCTGTCTCTCTGCCTGCCTCTCTGCCTACTTGTAATCTCTCTCTGTGTGTCAAATAAATAAATAAAATCTTTAAAAAAAAAAAAGAAACTTAATTTGGATTTTCTAAAATAGAGGTGGAGTTGACCTATAATATTATATTTGTCTCAGGTGTACAACATAGTGATTCGACATTTATATATGCCTTAGCCAAGTGATCACCACGGTCAGTCTAGCTCCCTCCTGTCACCACATACAGCTCTGAAGTATTCACTGTACTCCCTCCCCCGTCTTAGGTATTTAGATACACTTTAAAATGAAAGTGGGAACAGGCAGTACACAGGACTGATTGCTTTGAAGATTTCTGCAGGCCTTTGGATACTGTTCAGCAACAAGAACAGAGAGTGATTCCGGGGGAGAACATGCCCCAAGCAACTACCCCCCCCCAGCCACAAACACAATCCAGGTTACTTCCGCCCCCCCACCCCCCACTTCCCAGGGAAAACAGCCACTACCAGGGTGTGGTTAGGACTCCAGCTGTGGCCCAAACATCAGCAACACAGGCTCCCTTAGCCACCCCCCCAACCCAGTCTCTAAGCAGATGGACCTTGTTCCCTTGGCTTCTCTTCAGGGGACATCTTGGGGACTCTGCAACCTTGCCCTGGGAAGGCAGGACCTTTCACTTCGCATTCAGAATAGGCTTCTGTGAGCTCTGTGGGGCCAGCGAACTCCAAAGCCACAGACACTCCTGAGAGAGAGTGTCCTCTGGCACCCTAGTGCCACCGATGAGCCCCCACAGAAGTGTGAGAAAGCTGCTCCTGTCTTTGCACAGCCCTGACTGCAAAAGGAAGGCTCATTTACTGCATTATTAGCATTTCCTAAGCACTGGCATGTCCTATTTCTAATTCTCATCAAGGTAGACTATCTCCATTAGGCAGATGAGGAAACTGAGTCTTAGGCGTCAGAACTTTAGCTCCCCTCGGGTCACACAGTGAATACTTCAGAACGGATTTGAACTCCTCATCTGACCAGAAGATCAAGAACAGAGGTCAGCAAGTATGGCTTGCCTCCTGGTTTTGTATGGCCCTCGAGGCAAGAATGATTTTTACTTTTTATTTTTTTTGACTTCAAATGAATGAGTCTGGGGATCTAATGTATGGAAGAATGATCACCTGTCAACAACACCACACTGAATACTGGAATTTTTACATTTTTAAAAAGGATTTTATTAATTTGTCAGAGAGACAGCAAGAGAGGGAATACAAGCAGGGGGAGTGGGAGAGGGAGAAGCAGGCTTCCCACTGAGCAGGGAGCCCGATGCAGGACTCCATCCCAGGACCCTGAGATCATGACCCGAGCTGAAGGCAGACGCTTAATGACTGAGCCACCCAGGAGCCCCGGGAATTTTTACATTTTTTAACAAAAAATTCAAAATAACAATATTTCATGACATGTGGAAATGACATGAAATTCCAATGTCAGTGTCTACAAAGTTTTATTGGAATACCACATGCTCATTCGTTTACATCATGGTCTATGGCTGTTCCCACATTATAAAAGCAGACTTGAGTACTCGTAACAGAGACCTTATCATCTGCCAAACCTAAATATTTGCTGTCTGGCCCTTTACAGAAAGAGTTGGCTCACCCCTAGTCTAGGATCACTTTGGGAGTCAAGGAGTTAATGTTCTGATTCTTTTGGAATCCTAGAGGATTGGAGCAGGCAGGTGTGACTCAATTTCCCCACAAGACAAGTCCTGCTAAGTCACAGCCTCCCTGAGGAGGGAAGTTCCAGGTGAGTAAGCTGACTGGTATTCACGCTTTCAGTGTGGACAGCGAGTGGTGGTCTGTGACCACCTTCTTAGAGTTTTCAGATGCCTTTGTTCCTAGGAGCTCAAAATATTCAACACATTAATCCTCAGCCCGGGAAAGGCAAAGTGGGTAGTGGGGATGGAATAAACAACGCAAAAGGGGAGAGCAGACATGAGCAAGGGAAGTTAGCTGGCGCCCGGATGTAGGTCTCTGTCATGGCAGACTCACCACGAGTGGTAGAGAAGAAGGAAGTCTCCACCCAAGAGCTGAGGTGATGGGAAGGCGATCCGGTCAGAAAGACCGCAGCACCTGAGCCACGGCTGGCTTAGTGTGACAAGGAGAGAATGAGTGTCCTTGCGCTCAGAGTGAAACTGGTTTAGAGTGACAATGTTTCAGTCAGCTGAGCTGGGAGGGGCCCAAGGGGGAGGCCAGATTAAGCACCGAAGGAAGGCGGCACAACTCTCCCCAGTGATTTTAAGTTAGAATTGTCTTTCCTCTGAGACATTTAGTCTCTTTGTTGCTCCTGACAGGCCCTCTGGGGACAGGTAACCCCAGGAGTTGACTAGCTCTTTGCTGAGCCCCAGCCCTCACTGTAGGTAGGGCTCCCCGGACATGGGCCAAGAGAGCCGCATCATTCTCATAAAGACTTGTGAGCAAAGGGAGAGCCAGCCAGACAAACAACTAGCTAGAATACACACATCGGACTGAGGGAGGACTGGTGAGAGCTTCCTTCCTTCCTTCCCACACTGTCGGTGCCTTCCTTGCCCATCAGAAAACCCTTCTTCCTCTACCTCTCTGGAAAGAACTGTGGCTTTAAGTTCAGTATTTCATATCTAGACCATGGCTGGGCAGCCTTTCCAACAGCTTCCCTTCCCCAAGAGCTTTCTACTCAAACCTCCCACATTCTGGGCACTCAGCATTCCAAAAGCCTGCCTGCCAGCCGCCTGGTGGGCATTGATGATACAGAGAGGAGAACCATGATTCCAGTTTCACAAGCTGGGGGGGAGGGTAACCTGGGGGAAAGGGGTTTGAGGAGCATCTGACAAACAGATCATCACTATCGCTGAACGATGGTAACTCTTAGAAGAGTCTGTAGCGGCAGGAAGGGCACCAAGGACGTGTCTGTCCTGATTTCCAGGGGAAGGCAAATCCATTTCCTAAATAAATCAATTTCTTCCTAAGAAAGTAGAGAACCCCACACTTACAAGTCTTTTTTTTTTCTTCTTAATTTAAGTATAGTCTACCCCCCAACGTGGGGCCCCAACTCAGGACCCAAGATCAAGAGTCATATACTTACGTAATGAGCCAGCCCAGGTGACTGAGCCAACCAGGTTCCCTTCGACCGTCAAGTCTTAATAGAGTGCGCCATCTTCTGGCCTGGATCCTGTCTACCTCCCAGCCTGTTTGCATCTGAGGGCCAGGCTCTCTTAGGGTATCACACACTTGTGACTGGAAAAGAGAATAACTCCTCTCTACCCCTTAGTGATGCTGGTTGGAGGATCATAAAACCACTCTTCTACTTTATAATGAGTAATGTTGGAGAAAGCAGAATTCTAAGGCTTCTATCATGGATAGAGGATCCTAATAAAATCCCACTTTTTTTTAAATGCAGTTAGGGTCACACAAAATTGGGGATGAGCGGAGTCTGATGCTGTTCTGTAAAATGTGAAGAAGCACTCCCAATGCAATTACGTTGCTTTTGGAGACATATTTCTCTACCCCAACCAGGATGTTGACAGTATTGTCGAAAACTAATGGATGTCTCTGACAGGTGTGTGTTGTGTGCATACACAAGCATGCAAGTATGTCTCAATATTTATCTGCTGGAGATCCAGAAGTAAATCCTTATCACATACCTCACTCTAGTGGGCGAGTCTAGAAGAAAGGGAACTTGGAATGCCAGTGCCCACCCAAAGCTATTGTGCTGACCCCCGTTGTGGTGTGGGGCTAGAGTGAGGCATTCAGATGTAAGGGTATGGACTGTTGGGCATTACTGCAGCCCTTGGTTGGGGGAAGGGAGTGAATGAATGCTCCAGCATGATCAAGTCCTGTGGTAGTAGGTGGGACTTCTCTAGAAAGGAGAAAATGTTCTATGCTCTGAGAAAGCAATCTCTTGGGGGATGGGGTGCTGTCTTTAGGTCTGGATGTCAAGGAAAGAAACTGGAAAAGAAGGGGCTGACAGCTTTTGAAGGTATTTTGGTTTGGTTTGCTTGTTTTTTTAAAATGCTTTCCTCTTGAGCTGTGAGGAGAGTCTTTTGAAATTTCCCATTTTACAAATATATGTTTCATTTCTATTATGATCACCTTAAGTTCCTCAACCCTTCAGCAAGGTGCATGAACAGTCTTGTGATACTGGTGTGGAAAATGAGAAAATGGAAATCTGGCTGCTTTGTGTTTACAGGTCAACTAACAGCATCCTGAGGTCCGAGGTGCAGGAAATTCTATTGAGCAGTAGCAAAGTAGGGGAGGTTTACAGAAGAGCTGTGAGCAGAGGGGAGGAACTATGAGCCAGAGGGTTTTCTGTTTAATGGACAATTCTTGTAAGGCACAGCACCTCGTTCCCAATTTATACTAAATATAAGTGACATCTCAAGCAGAGAAAGCTGATGCTTTGGATTATAGGTAAAATGCAATCTTTGTGTTAGAAATGCCCTTGTTCCCCACTGTGGTCCAGGGAACTCATAGTCTCATTAGGCATACAGGGAATCCTATGTACCTGACCACTGATTATAGCTCTTTCAAAAGAACCCACAGCCTTGGTGGATCAGATCCCTTTCTTTTTGAGGCTCAAATCCTCTGAGGACTCTCTGGGTACATGGTCATTCTGTCACCTGTCTTCTCAGAGTAATAAGCTCCATTTTTTATTTTGAAAAATTTTCAGCTCTAGAATGTATAATTTATTAGCCTTCGAAGGAAGGCAGCTGTAATCTGTATCTTATTCCTTAAGGGAGTATCCCAGTTTGTTAAGGTCTGACAAAATATCCTTATTTCTCAATTTGTTCTGCATAGAGCTGTCCGATCATTGTCTGTTCTCAGTGGACAGTGCTGATCTGACCTTTCCATCTTCAACCCCCAATATAAGGTTGAAATTGAGCCCACAACAATTCCAAAATCTGCTAATGCCAGGAGCCTAACTGAAATTCTCCACTGTCAGCCTAAGAAACAAATTCTCCACACACACTTTAGGCACTTGCTGTGCTGACTCCCATCTGCTTCTTTGGAGTCATAAGGGACAGACTTCTGGTGGCACTTGTCATTTAACTCAACGTTCTTGTTTTTCAGACATAGCTGATTCTAAAACTTTCAAGCATTAAAATCCTTATTCTTAATGAGTGCAATTAGGATTAGTTAGAAATACTCTGTTTTGGTGACTTCTAATTTATATTTAAACACAACAGACAGAATTTCAAACGTGTAAGCTTGGTTTCTGTGATAGCATCACTGGAGGCACAATTTTGCTCAAGATTCTTTGAGCAAACCTGTACCAGGTTAGGACTTTGGAGCCAAAATCTTGGAGTACCTTAAAGCTCAGCTTTTAAAAACGTCGAAATCTGCATGAAGCTTCCAGTTTGCCCAAAGCCTCACCACCCCCATATTCCTTCACTCCCAACTCCCTTTGATATTCCTTACCTAGTCTCTGAAAGCATTTGTGTTTGCCACTCTGGATTTTCAATTCAACTCCCTCATTCTACAGTTGAGAAAAATAGACTGCAAAGAGAGGAAACAACTTGCCAGGGAAAGCCGCACTGAAGCGGGAACACAATTTTCTGCTCTCTCACTACAGTATTCTTCCTTTTAGGCAAACTTTGTACTATGGCCAAAATCAACATTTATTACCAAAGAGAAATGGAGAATCTATGACTTCCCTAGCGTTTCAGAAAGGAGAGTTGTTTGGGAACGGGAATAATTTCTCGTCTGTTAAGTGTGTCCACGTAGGTAGAAATTTCACTCAAATTCAACCTGCAAACTGACCGCAGACACCGGGAAACGCGAAGACGGGGTCCACACCGGGAACCTCCTTTCCTGGCTCACGTTTCTACCCGAGCCCGCAGCGAGACGGACCAGAGTGACGCGCAGCCGGCAGACAGAACCACCTACGTACACCGTAGTCGCTCTGGCCGGAAGAGAAGGGTGCAGCGCTTAGAAGGCTCCCCTCCTAGTTCCTGCTTCGCTGCTGCTGTTGTGGACGTAGGAGTGGGTACCCGAAAGCTTCCGCGGCTCCGGGGGGTGAGATGCCGGGCGGAGGCCACTGCCCCGACTGCGGGTCCACTGAGCTCGTGGAAGACTCGCACTATTCGCAGAGCCAGCTGGTGTGCTCAGACTGTGGCTGCGTGGTCACCGAGGGGCTCCTTACTACCACCTTCAGCGACGAAGGCAACCTCCGAGGTAGCTGTGCCGGCCTTTCCGGGGCCGTGGGGATAGCCTGCGGTGGTGAGGGATGACGTCAGAGTGCTCTGATTCCTCTCGCGTCCTCTCGTCACGGGTGCGCTAAATTGCGGGAGAAAGTGACCGAGTAAGCTGCAGGAGGTTCGGGACTGCCCTTCATCTGTTTTTCTAGGACCTAGTACGGTATCTGGTGTCTGTCTGTCTATCTATCCATCTATCTATCTAAAGAGAGAGAGAAGATACAATAATCGTTGACCAAGTGAAACAGAGAAAGTTCCGTTCAACTTACCTAGTCAGAACGTGATGGAAGGATCGTGGGTCAGTTCTTTACAGATACGGACAAATTATTACTTCGAAGTAGTCTTTAGCACTAATTGGCAAAAACATCTTTTTTCCTTTGCTTTCTGAGTCCCTGGCCACCGCAGCCCTCAAAATCAGCAGTCAGGAAAATTGCCTGGATTGGATATGCAGGAGGGAGGGCTAAAAATTTGGAACACTCGAAGCCACTTTAGTGCATTCCTAACCTTTCGCAATCTCTGTGTTTAGTACTGCTTGTGGACGTAGAAAACCGGATAGACCTTTAACATGCAAAAATGGGTACCTTCTGTGAGACAGGGAGCAGAGACCAAGAACTCGAATTCTCCCCAGTTTTGTGTAGTGGGAGGCCAGGGGTCTCGTGAATAAAGGCTAAACAAGCTGTTTGTTGTCCATTATCTTGCAGAAGTAACCTATTCCCGAAGCACAGGGGAAAACGAACAAGTTAGTCGCAGCCAACAACGAGGTGAGAATCAACCTTTTGTGATATGGTGACCTTAAAGAAAATTCTCCTGATGGTCTAGCCCATCCTCTTGCTTTTCCTGTGTTCAGCATTACTGTGTAAGGTAGAGTAGAAGAGATTGGTAATTAGAAATAAAGAATGGAGATGGTTCTAAGATGGTATACAGTTCTAATTCAGTATAGAGTTTGGGTTTGTCAGGGCTGTGTTAGAGGTAGAGCCACACATTCCACATCCTACTTGGGCCTGGCTCTGAATCAAGCCAGGCTCCAGAGAATGGTGGGTTGAAATGTGACTTTTTCCATGGATTTCTTTGTGCCTTTAGAATGACCTCACCAAGTCACCCTGGTCATCGTAGAAAGGTACATTATTTGTGCATCTGGTGCTGGACGCAAGTTTAGCAAAAATTGCTAGGAGCTGTACAGTAGCACCTTCGACCCCTCTGAGTCCTGTTGTTGGCTTTCTTAGGTCTCCGCCGAGTGAGAGACCTCTGTCGAGTTCTGCAGTTGCCATCAACATTTGAGGACACAGCAGTTGCCTACTACCAGCAGGCCTACCGGCACTCTGGCATCCGCACTGCCAGGCTGCAGAAGAAGGAGGTGTTGGTTGGGTGCTGTGTCTTAATCACTTGCCGGCAGCATAACTGGCCCCTCACTATGGGAACCATCTGCACCCTGTTGTATGCAGATCTGGATGTGTTTTCCGGCACCTACATGCAGATAGTGAAGCTCCTGGGGCTGGATGTGCCGTCTCTGTGCTTGGCAGACCTGGTGAAGACTTATTGTAGCAGGTACCCACCCGCTGGGAAACCCTGGGATGGGATGGCTCCTTAGATCTAAACCCTTTGACCTTTGGCTGTCTCTTTTTCACCAAAGGGATTTGGGAGGAAAACCTATTTTCCTTCCCTTGTGCCTCGTACTAATGAGGTTAATTCCATTTTACAGTTCTAAACTGCTGTCATTTCCAAATCCCTTCGCCCTTACTGCAACCTAATGCTGTAGGCAAAGTAGGTGTCAGCCTTGGCCTGGGGCTGCTGAGTTCGCGGCTCTTGAGTTGTGCGTAGCCCACCTGGCTGCGTGCAAGGGCCCTGCCTCAGCAGGATCATCTGTGAAGGCAGGAGAAAGGATGTTAGTGATGGGGCTGGAGGCAGAAGCCCAGGCTTTTTTCCTTAAGTAGCTGTGGGGTTTTTTTGTTTTTTGTTTTTTTTTTCCCTGAAAAATAGGGTAGAAAGCAAAGGCTATTAGTGACAGGTGGTGTTGGGTTTGCTTGGTTACTTCGTAGCTGGATGACCCTGGGCCAGTTCTTTCTAACTATAAATGCATATAATATAATGGGGTGTCGAGGAGATGAAAGGAGAACATTTGGAAAGCACTCAGAATATCGCTGATGGGGTTGCTGACAAATGTGAGCCTCCTTGTGGGTTCTCCTGCCCTTCACAGCACAAGTAGGACACTCCATTTGTCTTCTCTCAGCACCTGTAGGAAGTAGCTGCCCAGCAAGCTCGAGTATTCCAAGAGGAGAGACTAGCTTGCCTGTGGCAAGTGGACTGCTTTTCCTCACTTGGCAGAGCAGCCTCCTCCCCCATAGGCATGGTGACCAGACTTTCATTTTGGTTCTTTCAGCTTCAAACTGTTCCAAGCTTCCCCAGCCGTGCCAGCCAAGTACGTGGAAGACAAAGAGAAGATGCTGTCGCGAACACTGCAATTGGTGGAGCTGGCAGATGAGACATGGCTGGTGACTGGGCGGCATCCCTTGCCTGTCATCACTGCTGCTACCTTCCTGGCTTGGCAGTCCCTGCAGCCTTCAGAGCGTCTGACGTGTTCCCTCGCCCGGTTTTGTAAATTGGCAAACGTGGACCTGCCCTGCCCTGCCTCGTCCCGCCTGCAGGAGCTGCTGGCTGTGCTGCTGCGCATGGCTGAACAGCTGGCCTGGCTGCAGGTGCTGAGGCTCGACAAACGGTCTGTGGTGAAGCACATCGGCGACCTCCTGCAGCACCGCCACACATTGGTCCGCAAGGCCTTTCGAGATGGAACGGCAGAGCTGGGAGCTGGGGAGAAAGAGCAGCAGGGACAGGTCCCGGGGCCAGGGCAGGGCAAAGAGGCGGCGAGTAGTTCCTTAGATCTGCTCGGGGGCAAGCGGCCAGCCAGTCCTGGCCTTCTCCTCCCACCTTGCATGTTGAAGCCCCCAAAGCGGATCTGTCCCCCACCCCCTATCTCCACAGTCACCGGTGATGAGGACATTTCTGATAGTGAAATAGAGCAGTATGTGCGTACCCCTCAGGAAGTGAGGGACTTTCAGAAAGCTCAAGCTGCCAGACAGGCTGCCTTGGGGGTTCCTAGCCCTCCCTGATGTGCATCCGAGGGAGCATTCCCACATCTGGCAGTGGCTTGACGACAGGCCTGTGATCCCCGGAGGAGTGAGTGTACATGAGTCCTGAGGTGGTCTTGTTTTGTTTTGTTTTCTCTTGTTTAAAGGAACCATGGGAATCTGCAGTTAATTGGACCCTGGGTCCTGGAGTCGAAATTGGGAGCCATGGAGGAACAACTGGGTTGGAGAGAATCCCATCCCTGAGAGGGATGGTCCTGGAGGGGAAGGCACACACATTCATATTGTGAGGGGTGGCTTTCCTCCTGGACTGGCTGGAGGATGTCGGGCTTCCTCCTGATTTGGATCGGCTGCACCACTGCCGCAGGCCTGATGGGCCCTCCCCGCTGGTGTGGTGCACTTGGCCTTCGGAATTGTATCGGCCCTCAGAGGACGGGAACTGGGCAACTCTCGGCCCTGTGTCCATCTGTAGGCATGGGTGGGTTCTAGTGTACGGGGTCATAAAATCCTCTACCTCATAACAAAAGGACCGTGGGTGGACTAAAGTTATATAGCTCAGAGGGCTTTGCAAAATTTTAATATATTAAAACAAGAGGCATCTGCTAGAAAACATTCTATTGTATAAAACCCGAGCTTTTAAAAACATGTTTTGTTTGGCACTTTTCATCCCCTCCCTCCCTTTTCCCCAGCGTATTGCAAAAAGCTCTCCAGTGCTAAGGCATTGGCGGGGTATGTAAACAGCAGCCAGCATATGTGGAAGAATAATACGAAGCTTTTTTTTTTTTCTTTTTTTTTCTTTTTTGGTCTAATATTGTCTGTGCAGCAAGCATAAATAACAGGATTCATCCCAAGGTGTGTGGGTTTTCTCCCCTCCCTTTTGTCTTTTGCCTTGGTGATTAGACTGTGGGGACGTGGACATTGAGAGGGGACCTGGACTGGGTCTGGTTTCCCTGTTCCTCTCCGCCAGGCTCAGCTTTCCCTCCACTTCCACTGGGTCCTGTAGTAAGGCTGGTGATTGCTTTTTAGGTTGGAGGAAATAGGGGTGCTGGTGTTTAAAAAGTAGTGAAGGCACAGGCCCCACGTGAGCTTTAGGCACCCTACCTGCTGCCCTGGGGCATTCAGCTTGGGCTTCCGGGAGGCAGGAAGGCAGTTCGATGTTTGGGAGGTTTCTCCCTAATATGGAGCTACAGATCGAATTCTTAGAATGGTTCTTGCATATGGCCTCATGGAGGCAGGGAAGTGCTCTTCCACAGTCCCTGGGTGTTGGCCGGCGGAGACTGGGGCTGTGGGTCTTGCCACTGAAGGGTAAGTGCTTCTCCAGCCCACCTGCAGTCTTGTGGTGCCTCTCTTCAGAGCACTGTTTGTAGGGCCAGGTTTAGGGCAGGAGTGCGTGTGACTCCAAATCTAAGCACTACTCTCTAGTTGCCTCGGATCTTTTCCTGGGTGTCTGGCAATGAGCTGTTCAGGTGCAGGGCCTTGGCTTTTCCTGAGGCACCACCTCTAGAGCCCTGCCCTGTGGTTCGTGTACCACTCCTGGGTCCCCGACTGTGCACCCTTTCCCTAGAACACCATCTCCAGGGCTGCCTCACATTATTCCACCTTCTCTTGCATAGTTTATCTTAAAAGCAGCACCTATGGGTCCCGGCCACCTGGCTCATCTGCTAGACTGGCCCCCTAGTTGGCCGAAAGCTGGGTGGGGGAGAGGCGCTAGGATCTAGGCACAGACGGCCGACTGTAGAGGGCAGTGAGGAGAGAACACGGTTCTCGAGCTCCTCATCCGTGTTTTCCTGATATGGACGGCCACCAGCGAGGCAGGGTGGATGAGATCTGGGGAGTACCTAGGGAGGAGCCCCCCTGGGGCTGAGCCGGTGCCCGCCTCCCAGGCCGACGGGACCCTCCCCCGCTACCCTGGACGGCACCGAGTCGGCTGCAGGAACTAGCCTGGGCTGGGACGGAAGTGTATCCTGCTGGCGGTCCTGGGATCGTCACTACCCCCGAGGGTCGGCCCTCTTGGCAGCGGCAGGCCTTCCGCCTGTCCTTTTCCCCAGCCTCCGGGACTCGAAAGCCGGTGTGCGCCACGGCAGCCCCGGGCACCTCTCCCTCAAACCTGCTGACGTACCGCTAGACGGCTTTGAGGGCCCCCGGGGAGCCGCGCGTCCCGCAGCGTCGCCCGCCCGCGCCCTAGACGGTGGTCTCGCTCTTCCAGAGGCCCGTCTTCATGCAGGCGCCGCCGGCCATGTCCGCCCCGCCGAGGTCGTCGTACTTGGCCCCCTTGGGCGCGCCGTTGAGGCTGGCGGCGTTGAGCGGGTACGAGCGCCGCTTGCTGTCCCGCTCCGACGCGCCGGCCCCGCTGCCCTTGAGGTTGTCGCGACTGGCGCTGCGGCGCTGGCCCTGCCGGCCGGCCTCGGGGGGCGGCGCCGCGCTCGTGTCGCTGCCCTCCGACGGCGTGAGCATGGGCTCGCCCTCCAGCTGGAGGCCCGGGCTGTTGCGGCTGCTGCCCGGGTAGCTGTCGGACGGGCTGTGGTGCAGGCTGCCGCTCTCGCTGGACAGCAGCTCGGGCGCCCCGGCCGCCGCGCCCCCGCGCAGCGCCTTGAGCCGGTTCTTGGTGCCGGCCTCCCCCGCGCGGTGCCCCTTGGCCCGACTCTTGTGCGCTCGGCGCCCGTGGTGCAAGTTGTTGGGGTGGCGGGGGGCGAGGCCGCCCCGGGAGCCCGTGGGCTCCGGCTCCCCTTCCCCGCGGGCAACCACCCCCGCCTCACACACCTGACTCTGGGCCAGCTGCAGGTTGGTGAGCTTGCAGGGGCCCAGGGGCGCCGCGTGGCCGCTGCTGCCGCTCGGGGAGGACGTGAGGGAGGGGAGGCCCTCTCCGAATACGGGGGAACCGTCCTCTGGGGCGGCGGCGGGCACGGCCCGGGGTGAGGCGCGGGAGGCCGAGGCCTGGGGGCAGCAGGCACGCCAGGAGGCCCTAACGTCCCGGCGCCGGGCACAGTGGTGGGTGAAGACGAAGAGCCCCAGGGCGGAGGCCGCTGCCCCGTACAGGCAGCTGCACAGCACCCGGGGCAGCCAGCGCTGGGACACGGCCAGAGCCCCACAGGCCCACATGGCCAGGTACAGGAAATGCGTGGTCACCAGCGCCCCCAGTTGGACTCCTGGAGAATAGAGGCTGTCACCATCCTCCAGGGGCCCCGGTGTCACCACCCCAGCGCTCCCAGTAGCCAGAAGGGAACCTGAGTCATTCAGGAGGGGGCCGCTGCTCCTGAGCCTGGTGGAACCCCTCAGCTCCTCCCCTGTCTCCAGGGAGATCCTGCTGGTGCCCCCCTTTGGGCTCTGTGCCAGAGGGCCCCTTAAGCGCAGCCCCGCGCACAGGAAATAGATCCAGGTGATCAGCAGAATCAAAGCCACGGGGATGTAGAAGGCTCCTAGGCTTGGACGCCACACCAGCCAGCAGCTGAGGGGAGACATAGGCAGTGGGTGAGGAGGGGGGCATGTCTGAGGTGGCTGGGTGGCTGGGGAGATAGGACTTGGTGAGTGGCAAGGCAGACACTAGCTTAGGCAACATGCATGGGTCTGGGTTTGGTCACTGGCTGGGTGGGCCCGCAGGTGCCCCTGCCAGTGGAGTAGAAGGCATCTAGTGTCGGGGCGGGGGGGGTT
>LNAC01000341.1:1156527-1174788 GCA_002007465.1 Ailurus styani
GGCCTCGTCCCCCCTCCCCGCCCCCCGCGCCCCCGACCGAGGACGTGCCAGGCAGGGGCTTTGGCGTTCTGTCCTCTTCAACCGAGCGAGGGAGGCACGCACACGCTCCTTGAATTCCCACTGGCCTTACGGTACAGTTCTCCTGAGCTTCAATTTCCCCACCTTTCTCACGGAGCTAGTAAGACCTCCCTTGCAAGTCTGTTGGAGATTCAATCCCATAATGTAGGTGACAGTCACTAGATACATTGTGGAAGAGCTAAAGAAACGTCAGGTGTAACCCTTGTTTTCTTCCTATCAGGCGTTGCATCTCTGTCCCCTAGCCAGACCGTTTATGACTCAGTCCTGGACTTCCAGCAACACACGTGCACTCTCACGCACAGGAACTACTCTCCAGAACGAGTCTGAGCAGGGCTCCTTTGGGGGGCAGGCGATGGGCACGGTGCACGGTGGCCCCCCCCCAAGCTTTGGGCTGGGAAAGGGCAGGAGGGCCTGTACCTGGTGATGAAGGTGCAGTCGTGGATGAGGCTCTCGGCCAGCAGGATGCCCGCCTGCTCGTCGCCCTCCAGGGGGGCCTGGTTGTGGTACCAGCGGATGCGGGTGTCGTTGCCCAGGTAGCTGGCGGAGCACTGGAAGGGCAGCCGGTCACCCTGGAACACGACTTGGCGCAGGGACGGGATGAGGTGGTGCGTGTGCAGCTCCAGGGCCCCTTCTGTGGGAGCGGACACAGGTGCGGGCTGTCACGCACCAGGGTGGGAGAGGCCAGCAGGGGCAGGGCCGGGCCCCCTCTGACTGGAGCCCCCTCCCGCTGGGAGGAAAACGGGCAGAAGTCCTCTGGAGGTGAGAGTGCAAGAGAGGAACAGGTGCGCTCCGGGCAAGCAAATAAAAGTGCTCCTTTCCACAGCGCACCTGTCACCCCAAGAGGGGGACCAGATGAAAACATACGAAGCAGTTGCCCCCCAAAAAGTCTAGGAAGGCTGCTGGCTGGAGAAGGGGCCCCCCAGCGGGAACGGAGGGAGAGGAGGCATGCCCTGGAGAACGAGCCCACCACCCATCCCATAACACTGAAGGCAGACGGAGCCTGGAGCCAGCGGGCACCCTTTCAGAGCGCGTCTGCACCAAGGGCAGGTATGCAGGGGGTGCTCACCGCAGCGCAACTGGGCCTCCTGGAGGCCCCCCAGGGCCTGGGCGTGTAGGGCACTGGGGTAGGCACAGAGCGTGCGCTCCGACAGCTGCAGGGAGCGACTGCGGGCCCAGGACAGTAGCCAGCGCAGGCGGCAGTCACAAGTCAGGTACTCGGTGCCCAGATCTCTGCAGAATGGGGAGAAGGGCCACAGAGTAGAGCACAGGGAGTGTGGGGTCTGGGGGTGGGGAAGGAGCCCTGGGAGGGACTGAGGCTGGAAGGGGCACACTCGGGGACGTGAACCATGAGCCCAGCGATAGTGGGAAAGCCGCCGTGGTCAGGATACTCATGTGTGTCCTTCCTGGCCAGAGAAAGGAAGCAGGGCTCTGAGTCCTTGGGCTGGGAACAGATACTCACACAACCTTAAGGGCTGGCAGCTCATCAAAGACCCCAGGTTGCAGACTGGAGAAGATGTTTCCAGATATGTTTCTGCAGGGGACAGGGGACAGAGAGCCGGGATCTTAGGGTTTCCCTGGGCCAGAGGAAGGAGGAGTGAGTGAAGGGAATGCAGGGGGCCTGGTGCTGCCTCCTTCCTCCCAACCCCTCCTTTGGGGTGAGCCCTCCCTCCCCCTCCTCCCCACTAACTGCCCCTCACTCACAGTCGAAGCAGCCTGGGAAGGCCTTGGAAGGTCTCAGACGTGAGACAGCCAATCCGGTTGTTGGACAGATCTCTAGGGGGGACACACACAACGTCAGCAAGCTGGCCACACGGTAGCACACGGACCCACTTGTGCAGGACACACGTGTGTGGCCAGGGCTTGTGTGGGGAGCAGGAGGAACAAGGAGATGGGCTTCAAGTGTTTCCCCCTTCTGCCCTCCCCGTACACTGTGTGGGGAGAGGGGCGCTGTGAGTGAGGAGAAAAGAAGGGACAGTTGGTCATGGAATCCAGGGGACCATCTCCAGGGCTGGGAGGGCTGGGAGGGCTTGGGGAGCAGGACATGCCACTCACAGGCGCTTCAGTTCCCCTAGGCCCAGGAAGGCCCCAGGCTGCACCGTGCTGATGACGTTGTTCCTCAGGTCCCTGTGGGAGGCAAGTGGGAACCCTTGCACCTCCCCCACTCTGGGGGCCTCATGCTCCCCGGGGGTTGGGGAAGCCTCATTCTTACCAGCAGTGCTGGGAACTGGATTTCCTCTAAATTTCCTCAGTCCTGGCCAGGAGGCTGGATGAAGGACCCCATCTCTCAGATGGGTCTACTTGCCGCACCCCTCGCCCCCATTACCATCAAGGGGTGCTGGTCAGAAAGATGTCAGGAAGAATAGAGAAGCCAAGAGATGGGATGGGGGCCCCTGGGCTGAGGAAGCAGAATGTGGTGGCAACAAGGAGCGGAGCCGGCACTGAACTAGGAGCCTGGAGGCCTCGCCCATGTTGCTCTGATCTGAGCCGCCAAGGATCTCACAGGGGCTGCTACCAGAGCCATTTGAAAATGGGCGCTAAAGTCTTTTTTTTTCTTTTAATCTTTTGTAAATTACTATACAAAGGTAAGACCTTCTGGAGCTCGGCACTGGGGGAGGCATTTCCATGGCTGTTCTGTCCATGTTGATCTCTCCATCTGACCGGTGAGGACACAGGTCAGGCAGCTGATGACCGCCTGGAGGCCAACCTGGGTCTGTGACTCCAGGGCAGAACTAGAAATCCCTGCAGTGGCCCCTCATTCTTCAGCTGAGGAAGGCAAGGCTGGGGGGTAAAGTCTTACTCACCTGCCTTCCCCCCAGGGCCTCTTAGGAGCCTGCGGTGCAGAGGGAAGGTGGCAAAGGAAAAGCCATCTCCGGGCTGAGCTCCAGCAGGTCCAGACAGAAGGTGGTGCCCCGCCCCCCCCCACCCAGCATGGGGCCAAGGGCCATCCCCCACCCCACCCCAGGACTGAAGCACAGGCCAGCTTCTGTCCCAGCATCCAGGTGCCCAAACGCAACCACGGACCAGACCAACGCAACCACGGGACCAGAAGGTAGCCCTCCTCCCTTTCATCACCACCTGGCCCCAGCTCAAAACCAGACTGGCAGCTCTCTGGGGCCACTAAGGACTAAGGTGAGTGCTGGCCCACTGACTCCCCTCCCAAGCACAGCCACCAGAAGAGGTGCTTAGACCAACTGGCCACTCAGCCAACTACTCAAGGTCTACCTGAGTCTTTCCTGAGCCCAACCAGCATTCTTGCAGCCCTACAGGGCAATGTAGCAGGAAGTCTCCCTGCTCAGCCAGCCCACCTCCCCTCCCAGAACCCTGGGATGGGGGCTGCAGCCTCTCCCCTTGGCTCTGCTCTCCACCCAGGAGCTTGGGAGGCAGAGCGCAGGGGTGGGGGATTCCTGGAGTAACCAACCTGCTGGAAAAAGCCTGTACAGGAAGAAAGAGATTGACAGGGATATCTGGTCAACCTGTTCTCCAAAGGCCCTGCGACCCTCCAGCCGAGGCTGGTGCACAGGGCACTTGGCCCTGCCTGCCAAAGTCTCAGGGACATCTCTGGATCATAGGCAGGAGGGGGTTAACTAGCCACTCCCAGCTCTGGGAGAGGAAATGGGTGTCCGGGAGGGGAGGTGCCATCCCACCAGGGGGCCTGTTTTCCACAGCCAGTCCCAGCTGGGGACAAAAACACCCAGAGAGAGAGAGAAAGAGAGAGAGAGAGAGAGAGAGAGAGAGAGAGAGAGAGAGAGAGAGAGAAATGAAACACCCTCATACCAAGGACTTGGCCTCCATAACCCTGAGTCCCTTGAGAAAAAAGCCACCAGAAGGGGCCAGCTCCCGAGAGAAGGGATGGCTTCCATACCCAGGCGTGCTGGTGGTGCCCCAGCAGGGAACGTGCAAGAACGCAGACCCTCAGTGCTCATGCAACATGGAGAGTGGAGATGGATGGGGTTGGGGGGAGCACCCCACCTGCTCTGGGTTGCCCCAGCTGCCAGCACCCCTCCTTTGGTTCCCCACTCTCACAGCAGCCCCCTCCGGTGCTGTTCCAGCATGTGCCCCCTGGCCCTGTTGGGGTCTGGCCATTCTCAGGGCTCTGCCTCCCACCCCCAAGCGGGGACGGGCAGAGGGAAACACATTCCTCATTGTGTCACTTCCCTTCATGGGCTGCCAAGGGGCTGAGGCCAAAGCCCCCCACCCCTTCCCTCTCCACTCGCTGTGTTTATTCTCATTTCCTCCCCGGCCCCCCTTGAGAACCCCCACCCCGCCTGCCCCACTGATGCTCTGCAGATGGGAGCAAGGCGGCCACTTGGGCCCCAGCCCCTTCCTGCCCTGGATTTCCTGCAGCCCAGAGCCATGCCGGGGCCCTGTGAGAGGGGAGCTGCCACCAAGCGCTGGCATTCCTACCCCATTGCCTTACGCCCCCAGAGTGGCTTCAGGGGTGACCCAGGCAGCCCCTCCAGTGCCCAGACGGGCCAGTCCTGGGTCTTCTCCTGAGGGGTGCAGGCTGGGGCTGCTCACTGGGCTGAGTTCTGACAGCCTGATGATGGGGTTCTGGTTCCTAAGGTAGGGGGAAGCAGGTCTGGGGCTATACCCCCCCCCAGCAGCAGGAGGAAATGCTTTCCTAGAACTTGGATTTTCTTTTTTTTGACCAGTAAGATCCCTATAGGTTGGTGCTTCTTGCTACGGACTCCTGTCTCAGAAAAATGCACTCTACCCAAAACTGTGTCCATGATTTCAGGAGGCTCGTGGAACCCAGGTGATGCACCCATGCCCCAGATTGTCTAATCTGATCCATCCATCCCTCCCTCCCTTCCTTTCTTTCTTTCCCTTTCTTTCTTCCTTTTTCTCTCTTTCTTTCTTTCTTTCTTTCTTTCTTTCTTTCTTTCTTTCTTTCTTTCTTTCTTTCTTTCTTTCCTTCCTTCCTTCCTTCCTTCCTTCTTCCTTTCTTAAGATTTTTAAAGGAAAGAAGTTCCACAGTGTGGGGTTCGGACTCACAGCCCCAAGATCAAGAGTTGCACACTCCACTGACTGGGCCATCCAGGCACCCCAAGATCCCTTCATTTCTTAGGTGAGGTCATGAGGGCAAATAGATGTTTCTATGTTGTGGAGTCTCTCCTCTTCTCCCTGCTTCCATAGAGCCAGGTCTTGGAAGCTGGGAAAGGTGTGGTGTGTGGATGGAGCCTCCCCTCCCCACAACCCCTTGCCCAACCCAGAGTAGACTACCCTGACTCAAGGCACACCCATCTCCCTGTATCTATGACAGCATGGAGGAGAAGGACTCTATGGCAGAAGTCGGAGAGGGGAGGTGTTCTGAGAGCAAATCATACCCTCCATCCTTCTTAGGAAAGCTGGAGCTCAGGAAGCTAAGTGTAAGACTGTGTCCGCATAAGCAATAAAAGAGCAGATTAATAAAGTAGACTTAATAAAAACTGAAAAATTCTGCTTTCTGAAGGACACCATCCAGAAAGTGAAAAGCAACCCAGGGAATGAGAGAAAACGTTTGCAAATCATATATCTGATAAGTTCTATACAAAGAACTCTTCCAACTCAATAATAAGAAGACAAGATGAAAAAAAAATGGGCAAAGGATTTGCATAGACATTTCTTCTAAGAGCGGATACAAATGACCAAATAACGCATGAAAAGATGGTTGACACCATTAGTCATCAGGGAAAGGCAAAGCGAAACCTCAGTGATAGCCCCTCCTGGGTACTAAGATGGTGATCAGAGAAAAACGGGCCACAGCAAGAGGTGATGGGGGTGTGGAAAGACTGGACCCCTTCTACATTACTGGTGTAAAATGGTGCAGCCACCCTGAAAACCAGTTGGGCAGAGTTACCAAGGGCTGTATTTTACAGAATGAACTGCTGAGCTGTGCTATCATCTGGATGGAGCTTGAAACCATCACGCTAAATGAAAGAAGGCCAGTTATAAAAGATTACATATGATGTGATTCCATTTAGATGAAATGTCCAGAAGAGGCAAATCTATAGAGACAGAGAGACGAGTAGTTGCTTAGGGCTGGGAGTAGGAGGGGGAGCGGGAGTGGCTGCTGATGATGGCCGGTTGCTTTTGGACATGATGAAAATGTTCTAAAATTAGACGGTGATGGCGGCACAACTGTGTAAATACACGCAGGGCCGTCGGATGGCACACTCCAAGGGCGCGGACGTCCAGATGTTAATTCTATCCCACGAAAGCTGTGAAAGAGTTGAGTTTGCACGCCAGCGTGAGCGCGTGTGAGGGTGAGCCGCGTACCACGTTTGGACAGGGTGGGGTGGCCCTAAGTTGGCTCCCTCGGGCCCCCACAGACCTCCCTGCTTGTGGGTTCGGAAACCAAATTATAGGTTCCGAGGCCGCAGAGCAGCTTTCCCTGGGCCCTCCAGGACTTCCAAGTTTCTTTTGAAGGCGGGGGGCTGGCACCCCCTCGCAGGTACGAGCCTGTGGGGGGGGTGTACGGATCTGGAGGGAGAAAGCCGAGATGGTCCCACCCCGGGCCAGCCCCTCTTGTCTCCGATATCATCTAACAGGTATTTATTCAGCACGTGCAGAATGCCTGGCACTGGGGCTCCAAGAGCGGCAGTCCCCGAGTTCACAAGCCTCCCTTCCCAGCCCTCAGCAGCTCCCAGCGTCAGCAGCCTCCCTTTGCATTCCTCCCCAGTGTGTGTGCGGATGGGAAGGGGAGGAGGAGGGGGCCCGGCGGCCTTGCTCGTGGCCCCGCCCACAGATTAATGGAAACCACCTGGCGGGTGAGAAGCACTCCACCCCCAGAACTCCCCTCCTGGCCATCATTCCCATGAGCATCTGCTTCTAATGAGTGCCCCAGCACCGCTGCATACCAGCCCCCGGGGCTCATTAATCTCATTAGGCAATGACAAATCATCCCGGGGCTGACCAGGCTCCCCTCTGCCAGGCCCTCTCCTCCAGGCCTGCACAGGCCTCTGGGGGGTGTGTCCGCACAGAGCCACTCGCTCGCACGCATGCCCAGTCTCTCTCCCTTGGCCTCTTCTGGGGGCTGTCTGTCCTGCGGCCCACTTGGTCCCCCAGTCTAGGGGCTTCTCCCTGTGACCGGGGCACCCTCGGAGCCCGGAGCCCGGAAAGGTCTTCTGGTGGCCTGTTCCCTGTTGAATGTCTCTGGTGGGGGATGTGGGTGGAGATGCCTAGACCAGAGAGGTGGGCCTTCTGAGAGCACTTTCAACACCCACAGTTCAGCCCCAGGACTGCCCGCCCAAGGCTGGGGAGCTCTGGGCGAATCCCATGCAACGAAGGGCTGCCGATATAACATCCTGCAGCTTCAGACTCTTCCGGAGAGAGGGGAAGGGAACAGTCATTTACTGAAAGCCAATGCCAACCCATGACGGCCTGTCCACGAGTCCTGCATTGCCCCCTTTACCAGGGGAGAAACCCCAGGCTTGGAGAGGCACCCAGAAAGGAAACAATCCCAGGCCTCTTTGACTCCAGAATGGAGTTCTGTGCCCTTCATCGCCCGCCCCATCTCCTCCACCCCAGAAGTCTTTCCTCTGGGTGACAGACAGGCTTGTGCATGCCGAGGGCTGGTGGGATATGGAAGGGAGGGCTCAGAGACGGGGCCTCGTGCCCATCTGGACGATTCTGTACATGTCATGGGCTGGCCGTGAACTTCTTCTCAGCTGGACCCTGTCTCGGGTTTTTTGGTCCATCCTGCTTGGCTGACAAGGTCAGCCCCACTCTCCCTAGCCTCTCTGGAGCACCTGTCTTCCCCTGAGATCATCGGAGGCACATTCTGACACGGTGCCCTCTCTGTATCCCCTCCCAGCCTCGAGTCTCCACCATTCATTAATAAGGGCCAGACTGACCTCCTCCCCCCATACGCTTATACTTGACCCATCTTCAAAGGCCAGAGGGACGCTCAGCACAAGGAGGCAATGCTGGCATTCTCTGTGGCCCAGACCTACCATTTCAGTTATTAGGCTGGGCCCCAACCCTCCCACAGGACTTGCCGCTCACAGACTGTGGGATGTTAAGCTGCGCTGGACTCAGCTGCCCAAGCCTGGGTGTCTGAGCAACAGGACAGAGAGATCAGTGTTTCCTGGCACCAACTGCACGCCAGGCCACAACGTCTCATTTGTGATGAATAGGCCCACAGTCTCGGGGTCATCTGGCCCACTGGTTCCCAACCCCGGATGAACATGTGAATCGTCTGCATACCTTGTAAAAAAATTCCCAGGCCCCTTCTGACCTGATGAATTAGCATCTCTGGGAGTGGGGCACGGGGTCTCTCCCCATCTCTCGGATAGAGGGCCGGTGGTTTTGATGACTGTTTCATGTGTCCACTCAGCCAGGCGATAGCACCTTGTAACCTAACCAAACACTAATGGAGGTGTTACTATGAATGTATTTTGTAGATACAGTGGACATCCACAAGGAGTTGCCTTTAAATAAAGGAGATTACCTTGGAGAACATGGGTGGGCCTCACCCAAACAGGTGAAGGGCTTAAGAGACCAAAACCGAGGTTTCCAGGAAAAGAAATTCTGTCTGGAGACTAAAGCATCACTTCCTGCCTGACTTACAGCCTGCTGGCCTGTCCTTCTACAGATTTTGGATTTGCCAGCCCCCACAATCACACCAACCCATTTCCTTAAAATAAATTTCTTTATAAAGAACTAATATAAAAGAATTTCTTTATGTATTTATATAAAGATACACACACACACACACATCTCTTGTTGGTTTTCTTTCTCTGGAGAACTCGACTGATACCGCGGTGATCAATCCAGGCTGGCGATCCTGGGCTCCTCCCGCCCCTGCCCTGCCTTTCTGTCCCTGGCAACCACGCGTACCTGCCAAACACGGCACACCACTCTGCCCAGAGGCCTCTCCTCTTCTGGAAAGCCTGGCTGCATCCTTGGGTGCCCTGATATTTTCTTTCTCAAGCAGCACTTGTGGGTATCACACACACACACACGCACGCACACACATCCAAGGATCATAGAATTTAAAATCCATAATGTATGTAGCTCACAAATCACCCTGTCCCCCTCTTTTATACAAATGTGGAAACTGAGATCCCAGACCCAGCACCCACCCGAGCATCACTCTGACTTCATCTCCTCCCACTTTCCATCGGCAGGTCCTCCTGTTCCTCAGACACACGAGGCAGACGGTGGACCCTATGGCCTTCCCCTCCAGATTCCTCCCTCCTTTAGACCTTGGGCTCAGTCACCTTGGCAGTGAGGCCTTCCTTGACCTCCCTACATAAAATAGCAGCCCCCCCCCACTGCCATTACTTTCTCTCCCCCTTACCCTGCTTAGTTTTTCTTTGTAGACTTATCTCCTGATCTACATTTATTTGCTATCTTCGGGGTCCCCTCGGTAGAGGGTAAGTTCCCTGAGGGCAGGCACTGGGTCTGTTGTGTTCACTCCCAATGCCTAGAACAGAGCGTGGCACACAAAAGGGGCTCGCTAAATATTTCTAGAACGAAGGCCTTGGACGATTCCTAACAGAGCAGGGCTCACCCTTAGGATTCTGAGTTCTCATCTGTCTCCAGCCCTGTGCACCTGCCACACCACGTGATTCAGCTTTTAGTCATTATTCCTTGACCACTCTCTCATTTTTCTCTGACTGCCTTCCAGGCTTTGGAAGCATGTGCTGGGCAGTGGCCTGGGTCCCCTGGCGCTGGGGCGATTCAGTACGCGGGCATGGGTGGGAAGGAAAGGACCCGCTTTTCTTCTCCATCAGGAAGTTGACCCTCATGAGACAAAGGAGGAGAAGCAGGAAGACCCGGTGGGTCTTGGACTGATAAAGTGAGAGAGTAAAGATAGGAAGAGGTCAGTGGGGCCCCGAGAGGCTCAGAGCCGTCTGGCTCACGGTAAGGAGAAGGGACAGCGAGTCTGGGCAGTGACGGGCTCTGGTGGGGCCGGGCAAAGGGCTGGGGGCAGCTGCAGTCTGTCATCCTGCAAAGACCCCTGGAGAGAGCGTGTGGTTTCCTGCCACTGGGCCCTCGGAGACCAAGCTTGGGCTGAGTGCAGGAATCGGAGCTCCCTTGCGCTTAACTGCTTGTGGGAGATAAAAACCTTCCCAAGCTGCTGGTGGCCCAGGAGGCTTTGTAAGAGCAGCTCGGTGGTGGCCCTTTCTCCTCATCTGGACCACCCGGTCTGTGAGTCTGTGAGTGGCAGAGCAGACGGACAAGGGACCTGGTCGCTAGTGGGGTGCACGCACCACCGTCAACATCCTGACCCCCCTCCCAGCCCAGCACGCCCCAGAGCAGGGAGAGCACGCTCTTCCTTTCCACCCCAAATAGGGGTTTGCCCTCTGCACCGCCACGAAGCCAGCCAGTTGAGCTGCCCCCCGCCCCATGCCTGGGAGAGTGTGAGACAGGCTTTCCCTTCCCCTGTGAAGTGTGCTGCAATGGAGACAACCTCCTAAGCTTGTTGTCACAGCTGAATATCTATACCGAATATCTATACTCCGTGTCACGGACAGACTGCCTCCCAGCTACCTTCGAACTGTGTCCAGCCTTCCCTGGTCAGTGCCACCCTCCTTTGGGTCTCATGGAAACCCCAACCTACTGAATTCCAGCACACATGGCATTGACCGTCTCCACTAGACCATAATCTATTGCAGGCTCTTTGAGGGCAGTCCTCCCCCTTATTTTTCTGTATCCTCCATCACACCGATCCACGCCTGCAGGCAAAGTGGCAGTCGAGGGGCCCTGTTGAAGGATTTGGGAACAGCCCACAGGGTGGGAGCAGGGGAGAAAGCAAGGATCAGGCTCCCAGAGGGACAGAGGCCCGGGTCTTCTGTGGAGGAGACAGGACCCAAGGGTGGATCCTGGAGCAGGCCAGCCAAACAAGGAACTGAGGGGCTGGTTCAGTCCCCTCCTTCGGCAGGTTAAGTGACTTGCCCTCAACTGAGTCAGGTCCCCAACTCTGGGGGAAAAGTCCCTTCTGGCCAGCAGGGCCCTTGTGGTCCTGAGCCCAGCGCCGGCCCCCCCAAACCATCCCCTGTGGATGGGATCCACTTTTCCCACCCTTAGCCCAGGGCACTAGCCCCATGGGGCTTTGTTTGTTGATTTCTTGGGGGGGGGGACGGCGGGCGGAGGAGGAAAGAGGCCTCAGTCACACCAGATCATCCTCAGCCCTTTATGCTGGCGCCCCCCCCCTCAGCTGGAGCGGAGTGGGAGGTGGCATCTGGCCAGCTAAGGGGCTCAGTCCTCACAGCTAATTGCTCATTAAAGAGCGTTAATGACCTTCCCTGAGCCCCATCCTTGCCTAGACCAGGGAGGTTTCCTGTACCTGCTGTCACCGGGGAAGGAGCGTGTCCCTCTCTCCGAAGCCTCTACCTGGTGCTCGAGTCCTGGGCAGGGCTCCTGTGGGTCTGACTCTGGGCCCCACTTAGCCAGCAGGTTCTGCGGTTGAGGGCCCCCCCCTGGCACCCAGGGGTCCTCATCCTGCCCATGACCACCGGCCCCCAACTCCACCCCACTTTGCCCCAGAACTTACAGCTTCTCCAGCAGGTACAGTCCTAAGAAGGATCCGTTCCGGAGCCCAGTAATCTTGTTGTTGCTCAAGAGCCTGAAGGAGCAGGGAGAACACAGGCAGGAGAACGTGCTGTTACAAGCCAGAAGGTGTGGATGGAGAGGGGATATGGTTTCCCCAGCACCACCATGTTGTTTTCCATATCTGCAGCGCTCCCTTAAGTTGTGCGAGGCAGGAGCCCCACCCTCTGCTCCAGATTACAGTGAAGAATCAGTGAATGGTTCAGGCAGCCCAGTTAGCCCACTGAGCCCCTAATCAGACATTTCACCTGCCCTGGGTCCCCCCATGGCCTGGATCTGACTTGGGGCTCTGCAGGCAAGCAGGCTGAGCGGGGGTCAAGGTGCGATGCCCCCTTTACACCTTGGAACCACAGGCCCGAGCCACAGTGCCCTCCTCCTGCCCTCCGGGCCTCTCTCTGTCTTTTCCCAGGCCTTCAGCCCCATATCCTGAGGAGAGTGGGAGGGAAAACAGCCCATATTGGGTCAGGGCTCTGGCAGGTGCGACAGGAGGCCAGGTAGGTGGGAGGCAGGTGGGGGGAGCTGCCCTTCCTTGGGCCCCACTCTGTGAACCGAGAACTTCGCAGAAGGGGACTCTTCCCAGCCCTCAGAGGCCCCCAGTTCAGAAGGACTGAGCACCCTTGCCTCCCCAAGCCTGTCTGCAGCCTCAACAGAGAGCTGAGAGACCCCTGGGGCCTGGTGGAGGCCCAGGCCTCAGCCTTTGCCTCTGCCCACTGGAGCTTCTGTTTATTTATTTGTATTTAGAGGGGGAGGAAAGAGGCCCCAAGCTACTGACTAAACCCACTCTGCCCACCCACTTAGCCTTTCTCTGCCAGACTCCCTCCCTGGGAGAGGAAGTTCCAGACCAGCCAAAGGGCTCATCCTTTGAGTTAATTGCTTATTAAAATGCTTTAATGAGCCTCCCAGCCCAAACTCTCGCCTGCTCTGGGCTGAGACAAAGGGTTTCCTTCCTTTGCTCTTATTGGTGGACATGGGAAGGCCAGAAGTACAGGTCTGGAAACTTCTCTCGAGCGGGCCGCCTCTGGGATGGACAGTAAAGGGGATCTCAAGTGGGTGCTGGGGACAAGGCATGCGAGTAGCTGTGTAGAGTCCTGCCCCCAAGCTTACTGGTGAATGCGAGGTGAATATATCGACAGGCGGTGAGAGGACCCCAGGCATCTGCCTTCCAGCCAGTCCATCTTCAGGAGGCTCACGGAGAACAGACAGTGGCCAGGATGGAGGCAAGACTGGATGGGGGTTCCGCCCTTCTCTGCTTTCCAGAGAAACCCCTTCTACCCTTCTAGTCCCCACCCGACTGTCCCTCCAACACACACTTCCTAGCAGCGCCTGAAGAGTGACTGTGTGAAGGGGTGGGGGGGTGAGGGGCCCCTCAGTGGTGGCAGGCTCTTGACAGTGTGACTTTTCAGTCAAAGCCCACCTCACCTCACCTCTGCTTCATCTCCTTCATATGCCCCCGGAGTTTGAGGCTTAGAGGTGGCAGTAAATGTCAAAGAGGGTGACAGGACCCCTCAGTACTTTAAGTAATACTAGAGAGGGGTCCTGAAGGGTCAGGAAGAAGGGTGGAGAAAGGGGATGAGTTTCAACCTCCCCTGTGCCCCAGTCCCAAGGGTCTCTCCCAGGAACTGCCTCCGCCTGGGTTTGTGGGGATGTGGCCGGGGGTACAGGGGAGGGAGGAGGTATGGAAGGACAGAGGGACAGGGCTTCCAGATGATCACAGCCCTGTTCATGGAGGAGGAAGCCAGAGAACATTACTTCTCAGACTTGAGTAGAGACCTGTTAAAGGGAGGGGAAGAGTATCTTATTTCCTGAGAATATGTCTGAGGATGCTCATGTGAGAAACAGTGACTTTAGAAATGAAAATCTTACACTAGGAAAATACCTTCTAATAAATAATTATCTCAAAATCATCTGCAAAAGATTTTTGTTTAAAGATCATTGAATTGAGGGGTGCCTGGGTGGCTCAGCCAGTTAAGTGTTGGCCTTCGGCTGAGGTCATGATCTTGGGGTCCATCCTGGGGGATGGAGACCCACACGGGGCTCCCTGCTCAGTGGAGGGTCTGCTGCTCCCTCTCCCTCCACCCTTCCCCCCTGCTCATGCTCTCTCTGTCTCACGCTGTCCCTCTCTCTCAAATAAACAAAATCTTTAATTAAAAAAAATCACTGAATTGAAAACAGAAAATGTTAAAAAATCCTCCAACTCCCAAATCCCTGAGATTAAAACCTGGGATCCTAATTTGAGAATCCTGTCCAGGCAGGTCTAGAAGTGGTGTTGGGGTACACCCCACATTCTGCAGACTCTCTCTTCGGCCTTTAACCCTTGAACACCTTTTGCATACCCCAAATTCTTTAACCCAGAGCTGGTCAGCGGAAGGACGACGATGTGAGCGGAGTATGTAATTTCAGATGTTTTAGTAGCCATAATTTTTAAATTTTAAAAAATTAATTCTAATCATGTATTTTAGCTAACCCAATGTATTGAAGTTATCATTTCAATATATAATCAATATGCAAAATTAGTAATGAGATGTTTTCCTTTTTTTTTTTTTTGGGTACGGAAACTTTGGAATCTGTGCGTGTTCTGCTGTTCCAGCACATCTGACAGGCGCTCAGGAGCCCCGTGTGGCTAGTGGCTTAACCATTACCTAGTTTCTGTACCTAGTTTACCTGTGCCTCCCCAGGAGGAAGTCTGGGTAGCTTGGGAGATAGGAGGCAATCGGGGTGAGGGATTTGTGTGTCAGTGAGTGTGTCTGTGTGTGTGGGAGTGGTGTGGGAGCAGAGCACAGAATTGGGGACCAGCCCCTGATGCAGGTGAAGATGAGCCTGTGGCCCAGAACAAGGAACAACTCACCTCTTGGTGTCCTACCCTCTCTGGCAGCCCACCGCCCCCCCCAAGAGGTAGCCACCGTTGTGCTAGGGAGGAGTAGGGAGTCAGCTGCAGCCCACGTTTTTAGCTTGACTAGCCACCCCGGTGCAAGCCCCAGCCCGGAAGGTCTGGAAAGGAGATACTTCTCTGTGGCAGAAAGTCCCGGATCCCCAACTCTCTCTAAGCCATTCGCAAAAGCAGGGACACAAGGCAAAGAGCATTTTGTCCTCCTCCAGTGGCCTCCCTTCTTCCACATTTCCAGCTCCTGGACAGACTTCAGGCAGATATCTCTATGATCCCAGTCCCCAAATACCCAGAATTGGATCCTTTGGCCTTTACAACCTAGATGGGGCTGAGGAAATTTTTGCTTGAGACCCGACTGTCCAGAGGAGGGCTTCAATTGTGCCAGTGGGTTCGCCGGTTCAGCTCTCCGAACTGCCCCTTGTGGGTCTGGGGGTGGGGAGGGCAGTGATTTGGGGCAGAAAGTGCTTGGGCCTGGCGTTGTTCGGGGCAGGTAGGAAGCTGGCAGTTATGGGGAGTAGAGGAAAACACACACACGGCCTCGTCCAATGGGAAGAAAAATGTCCCCAGCACGCTATGCTGTCACATGGGACGGAAGCTGGCAGGGCGGCCCGGACCATCGGGTGGGGAGGAGGGAGCCATGGCCCATGGTTCTGTCCAGCTTAGCAGACGGTGCCAGCTAGCCCTCACCGAACTGCCCTGCCACCCCTACCGGACAGCTACCTCCTCGGTCTGCACCAACCCCTCGCCCTGCAGCAGCACAGGGAGCCTGCCAGGTGGATTTCCTCCCCAGCCACGCCAGCCCTGCCTCTCAGACCTCTGGCTCCCCAAGCCGGCGTCTCTAGCTTTCTTCCCACCCTCCCTGCCTACCACTCGAGCATTGTCAGATTTTCACAAGAAGGGGGGCCAGTCCCCGGAGTCCCCTGTTCCCTTACCGTCGACTCTGAAATCTGGCCAGGGAGAGGGGACACACTGAGTCCATTCCAGAACTCTCTCCCAGCTAGGGTCCTATTTTAGGGAAGAGAAGCAAGCAAGCGGAGTTACCACTAATGAGGCTGGAGGCCAAGGGAGCGAGTGGCTGGCGTCTACAGAGAGGCCCTGTGGCCTTTGGGCAGCCACAGGAACTCACCAGATCCCAGCCCCACATCAGAGATGACCCTGTAGGGGTCATGTGGGCACCACTCCATGGGACATGGGGCCAACGCATGCCTGAACCAAACTGTTCTCTCGTGTGCTGGAAGACTCATACATGTCAGTGCCCCCCCGCCGCCACACACACACACACACACACACACACACACACACACATACACACACACACTCTCCAGTGTAACACACACAGATCCAAGGACCTCATGCCTGGACACTTGGGGATGCAGCTTCTCCAGGGAGTCTGAGCCTGGAGTTCAGGTCATCACCAGGGCCCTCTGGGCTCAGGAGGACCTGTCTCTAACATCTGTTGCCGGCACCTTAGCGGTGTCTTAAGGAGACCATCAGTGAGGGGGTCTTAGGCCCATAGCCACTCTGAACCAGCAAGTGAAAATGGACTCCCAGCCCTTCCTGCAGGCATAATGCCCAAGGCCTCTGAGCACTTCCAGGGCCCACAAAGATGTCTGAAACCTACAAAAATAATCACTGTCTCTGAAATATAAATGCTATATAATTGCAATGAACACTTAACTAAATAACAACCAAATGCCAAACTCTGTCGATGAGCAAGAATTGTTATGCTTCACTAAGGAGGTGGGTGCATTCCAGTGTGCTTGATATGAAGGCAGGGTCTCCAAAAGGGAAACTGCCTCTGGTCCTCAGCCCCACCCCACCCCCCAGGCCTTGAGACACAGCCTCAGGCTAAAGGCTGCCCTCCTGCAGCTTCCCTTCCTGTCCAGTCTGCCCATCACATCCATTTAACCTGATTGCAGGGGAGTTAACTGGTGGAGAGGGCACGGCACTCCCAAACTTCCTCGCCATCTCTCTCCTTGGCTGGAAGCCTGTCTGAACAGCCCTGACTACCTGTTTAGAAGAAGACCCAGGTAGGACCTTCCTTCCCCAGGCTATAAGGGGTTGTGTCTGGATATGGCCTCTGAACTCAGCCTTGAAGCTGAACTGTCCAGGCAGGGTCTGAGGTCAAGGTCAGGAAAGAAAATAGTCTTGGAATAGCTCCTATGCATGGGGCCTTCTCTCCTTTTCTCTAACCTACCGTCTCTACAAGGGCACCCCAGCTTGGTCATGAGCAAGGACCAAGAAACTGGGCTGAGATGGGGAGGACTAATCTGAGGGAGTCTGCAGCCTGAGAAAAGAGGCTTGGGGTGTTGGTGGTGGGTAGTTGATGTGCCTTGCTGGGGATTTGGGGCCCCAGCACCCTAACCTGAGTGCATGGAATCAAGTCTGCTGTGATCATTCATACCTAAGAACTCATTCAATCTTCAAGCCTACACTAACACCTATTGTGTGCTCGGCCGTGTGCAACACAATAGTACTACAAACATCAATGAGACGTGGGCTCTACAATCCTCCATTCATGGACAGTGGAGGGACATGTGTCAGACCGGATGGAATGCTTATGTGTATGTGTGTTCACTCGATTCACGGAAGCTGGGAAGTTACTCCCAATCCGCCCTAAGTGCTTCTCCAAACATGGCCTGAAATATCAGGCCAGGGCAAGCAACAATTTTGGGTGAAGAAAGTGAGTTTCTTTTCAAATACAAATAAACCGGAAAGGATCAATTTGTTTTCAGTCTTTTTTTTTTTTTTTTTTGAGAGCGAGATCATGAGCATGGTAGAAGGGCAGAGGGAAAGCAGATGCTTAACCGAGCCACCTGGGTGCCCCATTATCAGTCTTTTACACTCAAGTATAAATTAGTCCTTTAATCTTACTATCCCCGAAGTTTCCCTTGGGAGTTCTGAGGCCCTGATCCTGTTCTGCTTTGTGAGCCTGTATCCAGTCTCCACAATGACACTGTAAGGCCCCTGAGGTCAGATACCAGTTCCCTCACCTCCTGGCGCTGGTGTGGCTGAACAAGGTGAAGGGATGGGTATCTGGAGGCACAGAGCTCCAGGTAGGTGGGGGTGGTCGACAGACAGGGTTCATGCTGAACCCTGGTTTTGTCAGGTCATAGAGCAGTTTCCTCCTACCTCCACTCCCCGCCCCCCCACCCCTCCTCTGTCCTCCACCTCCACTCTGCCCCCCACCTGGTCAGTCTTGGCAGAGCTCAGTCCTGACAGCTTGGAGCCCATTCCTCACCTTCACAGTACAGCCCTCCTGAGACTTCGCCTTCCACCTGAGGGTGCGGTCCTGAAGTTGTGTGTGGTGCAAGAGAGGGAGAGAAACACCAGGATGGATCTTTAGAAACCACTTGCCCTGAGTCCATCTGATTTCAAAGACACTGTGCAGAGATTTTTGTACAGAGGTCCCCTAAGTACACAGGTGTTTATTAGGTTATCTGCCCCTTTTCCCTGGCTCATGTGTCCATATGGAGGAAGCAGATCACTATCTCCCCTGCTCTGTTCCCAGGGATGAGGTCACCATGGGAAGAGGCTGACCCGGGACCAGGAGCCCTGGAGTCTGGCTAGTTGCTGTGTGATCTTGGGCAGGTCAGCCCCTTTCTGGAGGTCTCTTCTCAGTAAAAGAAGGGTCTGGACTGAAGACTCCCACTCCTTATATTTGATGGCTTTCCCCATCCTGGATACTGAGTCTCCCGAAGCCTGAAGTCTAAAGTTTCTGCCTCACCACGCAGTTCTGAGCAGGCAAAGAGCCCTAGGTG
>LNAC01000341.1:1181480-1194306 GCA_002007465.1 Ailurus styani
CCTCCCCTCGCCAGCTCGCCCGTCCGCGAGGCCCTAGCGCCTCCCGCTACGCAGCCAGGCCGCTGCCCTCCTCCGAGCGAGAGCGGGCCAGGCGGCTTGAGGCCCCTCCTGTCCCCGAACTCGCCCTGGGCCTAGACTCCTTCTCCCTTCCGCCCCCACTTCCCCGGGCCGCAACCCATCTCAGCCCTCAAAGCCAACCACCATCACTTTCCACAAAACCCTCCCTCGCTCTCGCTCATCCAACCCGCACCCCCATGTTCAGGGTCTTTCATTGACCTGCGGGTTTGGCTGGTGTTCCCTGTTTGGGGTTGGGACTGAACTTTGTTCACCGCCCTGGCGTTGCTGACACTCGGCTTCCCTTGGTCCCTGACCTGATGGGCCAGTCTGGAGACCGGCTCTCCCTCCTGCAGCCCTGCTCCAGCCACTGCAGGATACAAACCAGAGACTTAGGAAGGCTCAGACCCTCCTCTGCCGCCAGTGACCTCACCCAGCGGGGGGTGCATGTCACTGGGCCACGGAGGGGTCAAAGGCCAAGGCAACAGGCTAGATCTGGCCCCTTACCTTTTTCATATCCGTGTGTGTGTGTGTGTGTGTGTGTGTGTGAGGCAGTGGGGAATGAAGGAAATGGGAAGAAAAGCAGGGCCAGGAAAGAGCACTGCACTGAGTCAGGAGGGCTTCATTCTAGATGGCTCTATTTGACTTTGGATACAGCCTCTACCGTCCTGGAGTATCTGATCTCTGGGGTCAACATGGGGCTCAGCATGCCTCCTAATTTAGGGATGTCAGTTGTGGCATCTGGATGAATGAGTGGAAGAGAGGGGCACTCAATTTTCAGAAGCGGGGGGCTGGTGGCTTTGGGTAGTGTCTGACCTTGGCAAAAGGGCATGGGAATGAAATTTGCCTGAGGATCCTAGATGGACTGTGGTGCAAGCTGGGAATGGGGCTGGGGACAGAGGGAAAAAGAAGCGTGGCCTAGTATGACTCCTCCCTCAGTTTCCCCACAAGCGCTGCTTTTCTGCCCTTAATAGACCCTTCGCTGCTGAGGGCCAGGCTACCTAGGTTGGAAGATCCCTGGGCAGAACTCCTATTCCTTGTCGTTTACTGCATTGCCAAAGAAGGTCGCTAACTGCCACCTCCTTCCTCTGGTCTTGGCCCTGCTGGTGTGTGTGGCACCTTTTCCAGCACCGTGGCCTTTCGATCCAGTCTCCCACCCCACTTTGCAGGGAAGCGCCTTCTCTCCCTGTCCCATTAGAGGCAGACACTGGGCCCAGACACTGGCTGCTTCACTTTCCCTCACTGGCTCCACCAGTCTCTCCCTGCTGCAGGCTCTGGTTCCTGCAACTTCCAAAGATAAATAAATAGTGATTGCAAATGGAGTAAGAGAGAAGGGGAAAGGACTCCCCAGCAGGAGCCCTCTGTAGGCGGCAGACAGGCTGAGACTGCATTCCTTTGGAAGGGTCGAGATGGAACCACAGCCGCAAGCAGGGTCTGCCATTCAACCTTCCTGCTCCGGGCAAGGGAAACTTCTCAGAGAGGAGGAGGAGAGGCCTCTGGCCTAGGTCACGCAGCTTTTTGTCATTCTTTTTGCTAAATGAAGACCCTCAAAATTCTGGAAAGGAATTGCATTAGGACACATACTCTGTGAGTTGTACAGAGGCCAAAGGACATTCAATGAGGCAAAGTTTCCCAACAGGTGGGAAGGAGGTGATGCCTGGAGACATTCATAAAATGCTGTCCTGGGGCCCCTGGGTGGCTCAGTTGCCTTCAGCTCCGATCACGGTCTCCGGGTCTTGGGATTGAGCCCCGCACTGGGCTCCACAAGGGCTCTCTGCTCAATAGGGAGCTGGCTTCTCCCTCTCCCTCTGCCCCTCCCCCTCCTTGTCCTCTCTGTAAAAAAAAAAAAAAAAAAAAAGAATAAAACGCTGTCCTGTCCTGTATGTCATCACATTTGGCTCCTTTACACACCCAGAATAGTGAATGCGGCAGGAGTTACTTTCCCATTTTACAAGTGTGGATGAGGAAACTGAGTCAGGAGCAGTAAAGAGCCAGGAGCTGGGGATTTACCCTCTGGTTGCTTTTCAAGTGCTCTTTCCTCTGAGCCACTCAAAGCTTTTCCTCCAGGAAGTTCCCTGGCTTATCTGTCCTCAGAGGGGCAGGGTGGGATGGACAAGTAGGTCACATGAACGTCTTTTTTTGTTTTGAAGTTTGAGTCAGAAGGAGAACTCAAATTTAGTCCCAATCTCAAGAAATCTGGCTAGGGAGTTTGGCCAATTAAATACTCCGTGATAGTGCCATAAGCTCTTTAATGGAGTAGGGATAAGGTATACCATGATAATAGAGAGGAGGCTGACTTGATCCTATTGAAGCAAGAGAGGGGGGCTTACCCAAAGTTTTAGTCTAGTTAGGGCAGAAGAGTAACCCACCCGACTCTACTAAACCATCATTATTCCCTTAAGTATCTGGGTCTCATGTCCGCTCTGCCTCTCTCAAAAGAAGTTTGCCTTTGCTAGGTTCTAGCTGCTTATCCACTCCCTCTCTGCCCCCAACTGCAATGCTGATCCAGTCCTTGTCAAGGAGGAGCTGGGGCCTCTTACCCCATCGGTAGACTAGCCTCTCCCTTAGGAGCAGCTGAGAGTGGAAGGGAGGGTAATGGTCAGTATCCCCTCCCTCTGCGCCTGGAGCAGACCGGAGCTATCACAGGAGGACATGCACAGGAGTGCTAACATCTACTGAGTGCTTCTTAAGTGCCAGGCACTTGTTAATTACGTTTTACAAGAACTCGCTCACTGACTCCTTCCAATGGGATGAAGATGACTGTTTTAGCAGACAGGGAACTGAGGCATGAAGACGCACCTTAGTAGTCCAAGGATACAAGCTAGTAAGTAATAGAACTCGGATTTGAACTCAGGCACTTCGGGTTCCAGAGTCCAAATTTTTAACCACGATGCTCTGTAATTAGTAGGGAGGAGAAGGGCTCTTAACGATCCCCCCCAGATTTGCTTCTTCTTGAGGTTTTCTCATTTTGATTCCCTGGCCCATTCTGAGCAGTACCTCTATAGATGTCTGCTCACAAACCATAGCTGGTAAGTAGTAGAACCAGAACCCCCTCTCCTAGTCTAACAGAATCAAGGATTGCAGAAACTTTCCAAAGGAGCCTTGCTGCTCAGCTAGAAGGAAGGAAGGGGTGACTAAAGACTGAAATGGCAGGAGCTAGCATTTCCCAGCCCCACGTGCTACTCTCTCCCCGCAGCGGTCTGGGGGCCCCATCCTGGATGTTCACCTTTGAATTCTTAGGTAGGTTTTCTTTCTTTCTTTCTTTCTTTCTTTCTTTCTTTCTTTCTTTCTTTCTTTCTTTCTTTCTCTCTCTCTCTCTCTCTCTCTCTCTCTCTCTCTTTCTCTTTCTTTCTTTCTTTCTCTCTCTCTTTCTTTCTCTTTCTTTCTTTCTTTCTTTCTTTCTTTCTTTCTTTCTTTCTTTCTTTCTTTCTTTCTTTCTTCCTTCCTATTTATTTATTTGAGATGGAGAGTGAGTGAGAGAGAGCACAAGCCAGGGGAGGGGCAGCAGAAGAAGGAGAAGCACACTCCCGCTGAGCAGGGAGCCCTATTTGGGGCTTGATCCCAGGACCCTGGGATCCTGACCTGAGCTGAAGGCAGGTGCTTAACCCACTGAGGCACCCAGGTGCCCCATGAATTCTTAGGTTTTCTAACTCCCTCAGTGCCTTGTTGCCTTTCGGAAGCAGGATCCTAACACAGACCCATGACAGCAGTAGAGGAGATATTGGCCCATAATTGGGTTGGAAATGCAAATATGACATTTCTCCAGGGCTCCATTAGCTTAGACAGACAGACACTGTAGAGGCACAGAACCTGTGACACCTCCCGCCCCCACCACGTTCTCCTCCTTCCCTCCCAGGATGACTGTACTGGACAGTCCTCTGGGCTCTCTCCTCTTCCCTGTCCTGTACCTTCCTCTGGGGATGGTGCTTAGCTGCCTGTCCTGTGGGAACATTCACACAGGGTATTCATGAGGGAGAAACACTCCTGCCTCAACCAGAAAGAATGAATAAGAATTGTGAAAAGCTGGGGCGCCTGGGTGGCTCAGTAGGTAGCCTCTTAGGTAGCCTCAGGATGGGGCTGGTCACCAGAAAGAGCTCGTGATTGGGGGTGGTGGGACTTTTGTCACCACTGGCCTCTGCCTCTGGAAAGGGGACAGGGCGGGGCGGGTGGGCGGTGTGTGTGCAGCGCTGGAGATTGAGGTCTGTAAAAACTCAGCAGCGAGACGCAGAGGGCTTCCCGGTTGGGAGCACGTCAAGGTGCTGGGAGGGCCACACACCGGAAGAGGGCATAAGAGCTCCGTCCCCTTGCCCCATACCTTGTCCTATACCTCTCTTCCATTTGGCTCTTCCTGGTTTGAATCCTTAAAAAAGAAACCCGCTGATGTAATTAAAGTGTTTTCCTGAGTCCTGTGAGCCACACTAGCAAGTTACTGAAACTGAAGAAGGGGTTACAGGAAGCTTGGATTGACAGCCAGTTAGTCCGAAGGACGGGTGGCCCAAGACTCCCAGCTCACACCTGAAGTGGAGGGATGAGCCCTTCACCTGTAGGGTTTGCACTATCTCTGAGTGGAACTGAACTGTAAGACACTCAGTGGAGAATTGATTGGTGTCAGAGAACACCCCAGCCTAGCACACACAAGTACTCAGTAAATGTTAGCCAGACTGTTTTTTCTTGTTGAAAAAGAAACAACAGATCCAAAATGGAGTCACTCATGCTAAGCCCCACATCAACAAACCAAGACTTAATAATTTTAGTCTCAGACCTAATTTTAGTCTCGGCCTCCCAGAAATCTGACCTTTAACCAGTCAGTCTGGAATTACCTTGTCAGCACTAGTGAGGTAATCTGCCTGATAGACCCCAGCCTTTTCCCAAAGGAAGGAGATCTTGCCTGAACCAACCCACTCTTTGCTAGGAACTTCCTTTTCCCACCCCCTTCTGCCTATAAAAGCCCTCAGTTTTGTAGAGTCAATGAGCCCCGTTCTACTCGTTAGATGGTTTGCTGCCTGGCTCATGAATCAGTGAGTAAAGCCAATTGGATCTTCAGATGTAGTCAGTTGAATCTCATTTTGTTTTTTCCCACAGTACCACTCAGTTCTGTCCTCTCTTAGAGTTCACTGTTTACATATCTAACTCTTCCATTAGCCCGTAAGTTCCCAGACGAGGGAATGCTTTTCTTTATTTCTATGATTTCCAGCCTGTTCTAGTGCCCAACAAATAGAAGAAGCATTTATTTAATTTGTTCAACAAAGTGTTACTGAAGTCTTAGTCATTCACTTAAGTCACATCTACTATGTGCTACTATGTGCCAGATATTGTTTCTGGCACTGAAGATACAGCAATAAACCAAAAGAAAAGTCTGTGGTTTCACGACACTAACGTTATCGCAGAAGAAGACAGATAATATGTAAATAAACAAATATATATAAACTAGTAGAGGGGGTTAAGATCAATGAAGCAAAATTAAGCTGCTTAAGGAAATAAAGTATAATGAAGAAGACCTCTTGGACAAGATGATCTTTGAGCAGAGTCCGGAAGGAAGCAGGTCATGTGGATTTGGGGGCGACAGAGCATTCCATGCAGAGGGAACAGCAGCGGCAGCGAGGTGGGTGAGCGCTCTTTGTGTTCAATCAAGGAAGAGCTGGGGACCAGTGTGGTCACAGTGCCTTTTGACTTCATGTCCCCATCACCCAGGGTACTGAAGACCCTGGGAAGGACTTTGAATTTTATTCTGAATGCAAGGAGAAGCCTAGAGGGTTTGAAAAAAGGGTGTCATCTCATCTGGATTAGACTTTGATATCTCCTGTCTGTGTGGCACGTGGAGGATGGCGGGTCTGGGGGGCAGGAGGCCAGCTAGGAGGCCCGTCTGGTGGTGATGCCGTGGCACCTGGACCAGAGGGGGCGGGGAAGGAGGTGGAAAGAGGCTGGATCCTGGGTGTGGGAAGAAAGCGAGTCCAACGGGATTCGCTGACACACTGAAAGTAGGGTGTGAGAAGAATTTGTCAAGAATGACCCCCAGCATGGCATAATGTATGAAACTGTCAAATCACTGCGTCCTACACTGGAAACTAATAATAGCATTGTGCGTCAACTATACTTCAATTAGAGAAAGAGAAAGATCGGTCCCCTGGGTGTTGGGTTTCCGCTGTGAGAAGAATGGAGTCACCATTTATTTTTTATTTTTATTTTATTTTTTTAAGATTTTATTTATTTGACAGAAAGACACATAGCAAGAGAGGGAGCACAGGCAGGGGGAGTGAGAGAGGGAGAAGCAGGCTTCCCACCAAGCAGGGAGCCCGACAAATTGTGACGTGGGTGATGTGTGTGAAGGGAAGGGGGCCATTAGATGGAATGTTGGGGGGACAAAGAGCCCATAGTTTCCACTGGGGACCAGGAAAAGCCTCTTGGAGAAAGAGTGGCTAGGCTAACCTGGAGGATAAGGAGGCATCAGCCAGGCAAGGAGGAGGCCAAGAGCTGTCCTAATCCTTGGCGGGAAAAGCTTGGTGCCTTAGACAGACCCGTGTTGTGTGAGGGAGTGAAGGGGGGCTGGTGGTGGAGGGGTGAGGGCTCTCTTCCTCCCTCCTTCCTCTCCTTGGCTGCCCCGAGGCACCTCTGTAGGCTCCTAGACTCCTCAGAGCTCAGAGAATAGTGTGTCTCTCCTGCCCAGGGTCGTACAGATGGATCAGGTCTCAGGAAGCCTCTCGATTCACAGCCTTGTCAGGTCACAGAGGAAGGCCTTTCCCTGGTGGGATGAGGTAGTCCAGCCCATCAGGGCCTAGCTTCCCATCTGGTTTCATGACTCTTGGGGGTCTGTGACCTGTTTCTTCTAGACACTACCGCCCCCCCACCACCACCCCGAGAAACTGCCCCATCTATTGGCTTTTCTCCCCAGAGGCCCTTGAGAGGATGAGACCGGTGACAGAGTGACACCCCTCTCCCCCTGAGCCCCGCTGGGGTCGGACTACCCCAGAAGGAGGACAGGCAACACAGGCCGGAAGAGCGTGTGTGAGTGTGTGCGGGTGGGAGTGGGATGGGCGGAGGTGGCCGTGGACGGGAGAGCAGGTGACAGGGGACCACGTTTTTAGGAAGGCGTGTGGACATGCGGACTCAAGGGTGTAGAGAACGAAGTGGGAGGAGGAGAACAAGAGTGACGTTTACTGATGCGCTAAGGCCCTGAGGGCGCGTGTGCATACAGCCGACCCTTGAACCGTGCGGGCTGGACCCGCGCAGGCCCACTTCTCTGTGGGTTTTTTACGGTACAGTAAATGTCTTTTCTCTTTTTTTATGACTTTCTTAATAGCATGTTCTTTCTGCTAGCATACTTTATTGTAAGAATACAGTATATACCACATACAACACACACAGTATGTGACTGTCGGTGTTGTCAGTGAGGTTTCTGGTCAACGGTAGGTTAGTAGTGGTTAAGTGTTTGGGGGATCCAAAGTTATACTCAGATTTCCGACTGTGCAGGAGGGCGTCCATGCCCCAAACCCCACCATGTTGTTCAAGGGTTATTTATTTATTTATTTAAAATATTTTATTTATTTGTTTGAGAGAGAGAGAGAGAGAGAGAATGAGAGACAGCAAGCATGAGAGGGGGAAGGTCAGAGGCCCCACCAAGCAGGGAGCCCGATGTGGGACTCAGTCCTGCAACTCCGGGATCATGACCTGAGCCGAAGGCAGTTGCTCAAGCAACTGAGCCACCCAGGTGCCCAGGGTCAACTGTATTTCATTTTATCCTTACCATTGCCCCATATGTGGCTGCTATACTCTCTCACATGGACCTCAGACAGGTTTAGTGTTGTGCGTGCATGTGTGTGCAGATGTGCGTGGGGGCTGAAGAGGCATCATTTGGCCTCACTCCTCTCTGCTCTGACAGGGTGACTCATCGGAGCAGCTGGGTGGGGCCGAGGCTCTCCCAACACCCCTCCCACTCCACCTGCTACCTGGCACACGATGGGTGAGTGTGGGTAGGTGTGAATCTCTGGTCTCCCCGATGACCCAGCGCTGAGGCTCACACATCTGCACCCTTCTCACCACAGGGGAGGCCTGACCCAGCACTGAAGAAAACAGAAGAGGAACAAAAAGCTACTTAGTGGCTTTTCGTGTTATTCCGGGCAGGAGGAGAGGTGCAGACAAGCCAGGAGTGTTGGGGAGCCCCCACATGCAGGGGGACCCGGCCAGCTGGGGGCTGGGGGCTCAAGACCGGGCTCTCCCTTTGCAAGGGATGTGGCAGGGGCTCAGGCTGAGACAGACCTCAGACTTTGTCTAGAGTTAAGCCTGCTTCCAGCCCTCACCACTATTTATAAAAATTATTTTTATCAAAGTAGTACACACATATGGTTAGAAATGAAAGAGCATGGAAACCTTTGTAATGGGAAGCCACGTTCTCCTCCGGAACCAGCCTTCCAGAGGCAGCTCTCACCAGGTCTGGTTTCAGTTCTATGCTCTTTGTGAGTTTGGGGACGGAGCCACTGAAGGAGCCTTAGTACCCAGAGGACTTCCCTGATGAGGGTTGCTTTGCAGGTCCAGATTCGAGAAGCGCCCCCTTCAGCTCCCCATGAGGTGGGGGCGGCCTTCAGGGTGGTGGCTCTCCATAGATGTTTTTTCCTTCTTTCTTCCTCCCTCCCTCCCCCTCTTTCCTTTCTTTTCTTTTCCTTCCTTCCTTTTTCCCTCACTCACTTCCTTCCTTCCTTCCTTCCTTCTCTCTTTCAGATTTTATTTATTTGAGAGAGAGAGAGCCCTCACACAAGCAGGGGGAGGGGCAAAGGGAGAAGGAGAAGCAGACTCCCCGCTGAGCAGGGAGCCCGATGTGGGGCTGGAACATCTTTTTTCAGCTTAAAAGATGATAGAAGTAGGTTAGTTCACTTCCACACTTATCCTGGGGAAATTACTTTGTGTGGTTTAGTTCATATATGTGTAAAGTTCTTAAAAATGTGTTCACCTTTTCTTCTTTACAGATTTTATTTATTTGAGAGAGGGAGAGAGAGCACAGAGGGAGAGTGAAAGGGGAAAGCAGGCTCCCTGCTGAGCAGAGAGCCTGGATGTGGGACTTGATGCTGGGACCCTGGGATCATGACCTGAGCCGAAGACAGACAGACGATTAACGGACTGAGCCACCCATGTGCCCATTTTCAAGCCTGATTCTCTGGGTCACTGTCGCCCTCTCCCAACACCATGGGTCGTCTCCGAAGGGCACTCTGGCCCTCTTGGAGCATGTTGGGACGCCCCTCCGGTCTTGGGGAGCCTCATTAACACACAGCTGAGGTTGATCAGCAGGCTGGGAAGTTGGATTTGTAATTTGCGTGGAACCCCAATTCCCTGAAGCGTCTGTCCTCTGGATGCCTAGCTGGCCATGGGAGGTTTTCTAGATTGGCCTTTGTCTCCCTTATCTCCCTTGGCTTCTTTTCCTCTGTCTTTTCTTTCTCTTTCCTCTCCTGCCCATGTTTTGTACCCTAATCAAAGCGCACCCCTCCCCAACCTCACTGGAAGGTCAAGGTCAGACTTCTGGGCAGGAGGTTGGGCCCTATTACCTAAGACCTGGTCTGCGGCCTTGGGGCCCTGGGAGGCCCTTGGTCGTGGACCGGGAGGCTGGGAGAAATGCCCAGAGAGGAGCGCCTTCCCTGGGCCTCCCTCCTGGGGACTGCTCTGGGGCAGTTCGGGTGTGTCACCAGAGTCTCAACGCCCAGGGTGTGTGAGCCCTGAGTAGCTAGTTTTGGTTTCACTCTGGGCTGATTTCGCTGTTTTTTTGCCCCAATCCCCGGCTAGGTCTTTGGTTAAAAGCCGTGGGGACAGGAGGGGAAGTCTTGGGCGTCTGGATTTGGGCAGCACGTTAAGGGGAAGAGGGGCCTCTCCGCCTCTCGGTGTCCAGCCTTCTTATGCGCTCAGTGAGATGCCCGCGGCGAGAGCGGTGCTGCGCACGCAGAGCTTTAGCCGCCTCTCTGGTCACCCTTCCTTCTCGGCCTTAGAGGATCAAGTTTCATCCATGAAGGAAGGCCGGAGCCTTCCCGACAGTCCTTATCTGCTTGGCCATCAGAGCTCCGCCCCGTTTCTCCATGGAGACAGGGAGCAGGCTGCAAAGCCCAACCAGGCTAGGTCCCACGCGGGGCACCTAGGTTTACTGAGCCTTTATTATGTGCCAGGTTCTGTACACAGCACTTTACCTGCTCTGTCACATTAAAAGAAAACATGTCCTTGATTTTTAATGTTTGAGTCATCGCTATCTGCCACGTGGGGCTCTAACTTGAGACCCTGGGTGAGATCAAGAGTCGAGGGCTCTTAGGGACTGAGCCAGCCTGGGGGCCCCACGCTCTATGGCATTTAAATTTTGCAACAACACCAGGAGTCCCTATTTACCGATGAGGAAACTGAGGCACCAAGGAGCTTAAGTCTTTGGGCCAAGGTGGTTTGACTGGTGAGGAACAGATGTGGGGAGTCAAACCCAGACAGACTGGTGCCGGAGTCTTGGAGCAAGCATTCTGGCTGTGTGTGTGCATGCACATACGTGTGTATGTGTGTGCATGCGTGCACGCACACACGTCTGCACGCGTGCGTGCCTGCCCGCAGTAGCAGCTCCCCACCCCTCGTGCGGGCCATCTGCTTTAACTCCTGCAGCTCCTCTCCCTGCGAGCATGTTCCCGAACTGACTGCATGAAGTCCTTTTGATGCCTGGACTCCTCGGAGCCCGCACAGTGAGAGCCCTGTTCGTCCATCCCGCGCCCCACCCCCGCCATGTTCTGGGCCCCAGTTCAGAGCTCCCAGTGGCACAGTGGCTGCCAGAGTGGGCCTGGGCCTCACAGGTGAGCAAGGTCGGCTGGGGACAGCCCACAGCACAGCCCCGGGCGCACACCCAGCCTGGGAGAGGGCCCGTGACCCATCCCAGAGACACACGCCCAGGCGGAGGAAGAAAATGGCTCTCCATCCTGGCCCTGGAAGAGAGTCATACCCAGGCGGAGGGGCTGGCAGCTCCAAGTCCCCTCACCCTGAGCAGCAGGGCTCTGCTCCTGATGGGTCAAGTAGGACTGCAAGGGGCACCTGGGTGGCTCAGTTGGTTAAGCAACTGCCTTCGGCTCAGGTCATGATCCCGGAGCCCAGGCATCGAGTCCCACATCGGGCTCCCAACTCTATGGGGAGTCCGCTTCTCCTTCTAACCTTCTCCCCTCTCATGCTCTCTCTCTCACTCTCTCTCTCTCAAGTAAATAAATAAAATCTTTAAAAAAAAAAGTAGGACTGCAAATCGGGGATTCTTGGAGATCTCAGCTTCGAGGTTCTTCCTGTCCCCGGGGGTTTGTGAGAGGCCTCAGAGGGAAAGGTGGCTAGAAAGAGGATACAGAGAAGGAAAAAGGACGAGAGGGGGATGGCTGGGTTCCCCCAGAGGTCCCCCAGATGGAGGGACACAATCACCCTTTCCCCACTGAGGAGATATGCCCTTTTGGAAGCCAGCGGGAGCGGGGAGGCCCGGCTGACTGTGTGAGGAGGCATCGGTGGGGAGCCCTGGGGGATCAGCTGCAGCTCTTCCAGCCTGAGGCCCGGCTGGTAATCCCCTCCCCAGAGGCCCGCCGCCTCAGCCGAGGAAAGCTGTTGGCAGAGGCGGCCTCTGCACATCCTGGCTTTATCTTCCCCACACACTGGAACCATCAGGCCCGGCCCCACGACTGCCGCCCGCCCGGCGCTGTCAGCGAGAGACACTGCGCTTTCATCCCAACCAGGCCTGCCTTCCTCCAGGTCCCCCCGCGGGAAGGGGGGGCGCTGAGCACAGCCGCACTCTGGCCCCCTGGAGCCAGTCCCCGAAATTTCTCGGAACTTTTGTCCCCTATTTTGCTCTCGTCTCTGAAACGTTTATGAGGCCATCTTCCACGTGGGGTTGGTGGGGGAGGCCCTTGCTCTGCCCTCATCCTCCATGGGGGATTTTAGTCGAGGCTGCAGAAAGTGGGAGTTCTGGGGGGCCCCCTCCCCGGAGCCCCGAGCTACTCCCTGAAAGCAGTGAGGACTCTTCGGCGCTGCGTGTTCTGGGGAAGCCAAATCAGAGGCAAACCCTGAATTCCTCTTGCTCACGGCCAATAAAAACCTTGCTTCGGTGCCTGCTTCCTCTGCTGAAATCAGATATCCTAGTAATAAACAAGTCCGAAAGGCAGGGAAAAGCTCTTGCTTCTTTCTTCTGATTAGTTTTTCTTCCCTTAAAAAAGTTTCTCCTCTAACAGGACGCTGGCCTCAGAAACTTGAGCCCAGAGCCATGCCCTGTCCTGCCCTGAATCCCCTGTGCCCCCCACTGCCTGGTACTTACCCTTTGGGCTCCTGCAGACGAGGGGCCCCTGCCTCCCCCAACACTAGGAGGCTTGGCTCTAAGGCAGGTCAAAGGGCCTTGGGGAGAAGGGTCTTTGCTGCCTGGGAGCTGGTTCCCAGCTTATGGGGAGAGCTAGGTCGTCAGCCTCCTGCTGTTGCGGGGGGGCGGTCAGCAATGGGAAAGTGAGGCAGGACCGGGGCGGGGGAGGGGGGGACCACTTGCTTTCCTAAGACAGTCTTTCTGAATCCCTCCTGGGGCAACCTCCAGGCTGTAAAGAGCCCAGCACTGGGTTTCGGTGTTGGGAGAAAGGAGAAAACCAGACGGAGTGCGTCTCAGCTGCGAGGGGGGGCTTGGAGGTCAGAGGACTTGGGAGCTTGGTTTGGTGGGGCTGCCCTCGCCTGGGCTCCCCATCTGTCCTTGTCCTACCCCCCCCCCCATCCCCCCCCCCCCCCCCCCCCGGGGCCCCCCACCCGGTCCCCACCGGGGGCACGC
>LNAC01000341.1:1194397-1279784 GCA_002007465.1 Ailurus styani
CCAAGTGCGTCTCCACACGTGGCCCACTGTGGAGTGCCTTCCCCCACGTGCTGACATCTCTTTTCTCCCCTCCCTCCCCCAAATAGGTTTTTAAGTGACTTTGCTGTCAGAGATGCTATTCTGTTTGTTTTTCCTTCTGACACTATCTCTCTGGAGAGTTTCTGGTCAAGAGAATTATGTCGAGGCTGCAGATTGCAAGAGAATTGCGCCTAATGAGGAACAGACAGACAAGACACCTTTCAAGTCTAGCCAAGTTATCCCCCTCTTTCTCTCTCTCTCTCTCCCAACTTCTCATCTTCCCTTCTTGGCTTCAGAGTTGGCCCTAGTTTATGCTAGTTTCTTCGGTACAGCTGGTGAGTAAGGTCACAGATTGGTTTTATTTGGGAGATTGGCAGCTGGGTCAGGCTTTGCTCTGGAGCCGGAGAGCAGGGAAGCTGGGCTTCGGCAGGGGTGTGGCAGGCGCTGGGAGGGAGTGCGTGGGGAGCCCCAGGAACCCCAGCTGGGAGAAGACACTCAGGCCCCCCGAGGGGTGGCTTCTGCTCAGAGAATGTCTTTTTAAATACAAGAAAGCTGCCAAAAGCCCCCTCCCCTTTGTCCCTAGAATATTCCATTTCAGCTCATCTGTGCCGGACTTCACAGGGAAAAAGCATGTGAGCCCTGAGGTCCTGAGGGCCCTTGAAGGGATTTTAGGAGAGGAGCTGAAGGTTAGGGGCCCCCTACCCTGTGACCAGCCACCCAACCCCACATGGCCACAGCAGATGCCTGGTGATACAGGACTGTGCGGACGAGGAAACCCCTTTCTTTACCTATGTGTTTCTTGAGGGGAGAGGGCAGATTTGTAAAGGTTCTCAGCGGACAGTTTGGATTCTTTTGCCCTTAGTCATGAGGCTGATGTAATAGCATTCAACTGATTTCATGGTAAAGACGGTCACAGTTCCCAGAGCAAATCGGTTCCCATTGCCCGGCCTGGGACATCCACCCTTATCACAGCCCTTCAGATTGGTGGGCGAGTCCTTCCTGTCCAGAGCTCGCAGGGCTGCTTCCTTTCTGAAAGGCAGAGGTGTCTTGGGTTTTGAGAATGTCCCATTTGACCTCATTTCTCCCATGCAGCCATGGGGAACAGAATCGTCTGCAGATCTGGCTCTAGGGAGAAAAGCGCACAGCTCTGCATGATGGGGACCTCGCAGGAGCCTGTGGGATAGTTGGAATCAGGGGAGGAATGTGTGTGTTAGGGAAACAGGATGACAGAAGGAGGAGGCTAATTCCACTCAGGCTGGGTTTAATTCTCTCCTCCCTGCTCATCCGCACTGCTTGCGGTTTCAAAGTTTGTTCTGCATTAAAGATGTGTCAGTTCTCAACAGTTACAGTAGACTAAAAACATACATTTCTGTCCTGGTAATACGCTTCTCTTAACTTAAACCTATAAATCTAAGAATATGCCACTTACCGATTGTTATAAGCCCGAGACAACAGAAGATACCCGTATGGCGTAGTGAAGCTTTGGACTGGGAATTAAGAGCATTGAGTTTTCTTGTTCTGCCACCAACCCACTGGGACCTCAGGAAAGGAGCATAGAACAGCATGCTGTTGTGACTCAGGAGACTTGCTGTGGATGCTATCACCCATCTGGTGAAAATCTGGGATGATTCAGGCCTTCTGCCTGTCACGTGTACCGAAAATTAAAGTCACCCTTTTGCTGGCTTTTCTCTCTGCCAAAGGTCCTGGCCTGCTCTGGGTACACTGGACAGACCTACTTTGGTTTCCTTCCCTTATCTGGGTTTGTCTCAGCCTCCCCTGGCTTGCCTCCTTCATTGTTCTCAATCTGGAGGCACAATCCAGAGAGTTCTTTATTAAAAAGCTTAGACAAGTTCACCTCTCCGTGTTCCACAGCCACTCTCGGACCCCTAGTACAGTCAGCAAAGAATTGAGGTACTGGAAGAACCTAGTGGCTTTGTGAGTCAGCCCTATCACTTGGAAAATACTGTTCTCTTTGGCCTCCTTTCCTGCCCTCTGAAGGGGTGAGACTCAGGTTGAGCGGCCCCTCCCAGGAAATTTGCTGCCAGTGGAACCTTGGTACTTGCCCACAGGTTAGCCAATGTCGCCACCTAGAGGCCACCTAAAATAGAGGTTCTTGAGGCAAGAGGTTAATACCTTCTTCCTTTACTAATTCCTGAAATTAGGACATTTCATTTTCTTGCCTTTAGAAGTTCAGGATTCCTCTCTCATCCACAGTGTGGCTTTGGCTGCGTATCTGAGCCAGGGAAAGACCTCCTCAAAAGCCGGGCTGGCACCATGTCAAGTGATGGGCACAGCAGCTACCCGCTGGCTCCAATGCCTCACTCCTGTTATACTCACTCATTTACACAGGTCTTAAAAAATAAATCTTTTAATTGCTTTGTAATTGGCACAGATGGTATAATTCAAACTCACATTTTTATTTAACACACTCTGAAACATCATGTTATATAGCTCTGATTGAAAGAATACAGGAATCATAATGGTTTTACAAAATTACATTCAGCAGCAGCAACAGGTTCTGAAAGTTATTTCATGAAATTAAAGACTGGGGCTTGAATAAATACTGTTTTGAATATCTGAGAATTGTGCTTTCTGGTTTTCTGAAGCTCTTGCTACTTTATTAACAACCAAGAAGTTGCAAAATTCTGGCTTATCAGTATAGTAGGGGAGGGGAGGCTATAGATGGGCCTGGAAAATGTTCTGCAGGGGCAGGAACCTCAAAGCCAAGCCTTGTTGAAACTGTGAGCCTGAACTGGCTTTGAAGGAATCTCTGGGAAGTGATGAGATTCACTGGTCTTTGATAAGAAATCTCCATTTAAGAGAATTATGGTGTACAAGAAATCACAGCACTGAATTCTCTTCACTGGAGAGTCCAGGGGAAAAAGCTTGAAGTCCTGTTTCTTGAGGAGGATGTTAGGAAGGCCCAAAACCATTTGTTACCTCTGTCATTTTCAGGGTCAAAACCACAAGGTGGCCAAAGCCATAAACTCTCATGAGCCATGATTTGGGTTTGGAGCACTGCCTTGAGCCAGTTCCTGAAGTCACCTGTACTGCCATTCCAGAGCAGAGATAATATTTACTGGGTGGGGTGGAAACTGGGGGCAGCAATCACTCCACTCCAGAGCAGCGAAGACAATTACTCACTAGGGGTTTGTATGAAGAGAATTTTCTATGAAAGGGGATGACAAATGTGAATCCCTCTCACTTTGGTGATTATAGGCAATAGTGGCCACATTTTAACCTGGGGAAGGCATTCATGAGTTGGTTGGTTTTCCTGGGCAAGATTCGAAACTGAACTCAAATCCTGGCTATTGATATCTGTTCTGTAGAAATGTCTGGATTTCTCAAATCCAATCCAAAGCCACTACTTGAAGTGAACTTCTTGGGTCAGATACTAAGTACAGATGGTTTCCATCAACACACGTAATCATTAGCACGCCCTCTGCGGGTCACAAGGAGAGCAGAGCTGTGCTGTAACACAGGCAGTATCAAGATGGAAATCCAGGTGAGTGCACAGTTCGTCCTGCTGGACGGCTCCTGGCCCGTGCGCCACAGCTGGCCATGCCTGCCCTCAGTGTGCCTGCGCCACCTCCACCGGTGCCTGCAGGTCGGCTGCCGACTTGTCCAGGGCAGGCTTCTTGGAGTAATCTCGCTCTCCAAAAATGGTGCTTCCTACTCGGACATTCGTAGATCCTACTTCAATCTGCGGGAAAGAAGAGAAAGTATCAGGGCCCGAGTTTGAAATAAGGCAGCCAACGCTGAAGCCGTGCCTGTCGCTGTGGCTCTCGAGGGCTTCTACGAGGAACGACAATAATGCAGCTGAAGAGGGCTATGAGGCAGTGGTTAACCTTGGGTTGATCCTACTTCCAGGGTGTGTTTGAGAAATCAGTAAGCATGTCCTTGGCTGTCACCATGATTAGGGAAGATGACTGCCACTTATTTGGGGCCAGGATGTGAGAGGTCACACTGTGTGACTGAGATGTGCTGGCACAACGGACAAGTGTCACAGCCCACAGCCCTTCCTGATGCTCCATGACTAGGTAGATGAAAAAACCTCCTCCTGGAGCGCCTGGGTGGCTCAGTCAGTTAAGTGTCTGCCTTTAGTTGGGGTCATGATCCCAGGGTCCTGGGATGGAGTCCTGCATCAGGCTCCCTGCTCAGGGGAGAGTCTGCTTCTCCCTCTGCCTGTGGCTCCCCCTGCTTGTGTTGCTCTCTTTCTCTCTCTCTGACAAATAAATAAATAAAATCTTTTAAAAAAGAAAAAACCTCCTCCCGACTAAGCACAGGATTGAATTCCATTGTAGTTTTTGTTTTTTTTTTAAGATTGTATTTATTTGACAGAGATAGACACAGTGAGAGAGGGAACATAAGCAGGGGGAGTGGGAGAGGGAGGAGCAGGCTTCCTGCCAAGCAATGAGCCTGATTTAGGGCTTGATCCCAGGACCCTGAGATCATGGCCTGAGCCGAAGACAGACGCTTAATGACTGAGCCACCCAGGTGCCCCAATTTTATGTGATTTTCTAAGAATGCAACTTTAGATGCACACAGTGAAGTTTATACTTTGATTTTTAGCACTTTATCAAGTTATTTACTATTCCAAAAAAGCATATATAATAAATAAATAAACTTAAAAAAACTAGTTTCTTGGTTTTTTTTTCTTATTTTTAAGTAATCTCTATACCCGCTGTAGGGCTCAACCTCACAATCCTGTCAAGAGTTGTGTGCTCTACCGACTGGGCCAGCCAGGCACTCCTTCTTAGTTTTTTAGAATCCACTCGGGGGGGCGCCTGGGTGGCTCAGTGGGTTAAGCCTCTGCCTTCAACTCAGGTCATGATCTCAGGGTCCTGGGATTGAGCCCCGAATCAGGCTCTCTGCTCAGCAGGGAGCCTGCTTCCCCCACTCCCTCTGCCTGCCTCTCTGCCTACTTGTGATCTCTTTCTCTCTGTCAAATAAATAAATAAAATCTTTAAAAAATAAAAATAGAAAATAAAAAAGCTATGTGTCAAGCTATAATTTCTATACATTTAATTTCAAAAAAGAAGGGGGCGAGGGATGCTGGAACAGTTGACAGCCACTGCTACTTGGGGCCCTCTTGCTACGATGAGGCATTTTCAAAGGTTTCTCTGGCAAAAACCGCTCCCCGCTCTGGCCTTTTGGACCCTCCCCTCAAGGCGGATAAGGGCCCGAAGGAGGACACTCACTGCATGCTGGAAGTCCATGGACATGCCCATGCTCAGCTCAACCTGCTCAGTGGGGATACTCAGCTTTTTACACAGCTCCTCTCGGAGGGACAGTAACACCTGACAGAAAGACAAGTGTGACATTTAATTTATTCCTGCCTTCTCTAAGGATGCCTGAAAGTGGCTGAATCTGAACAACCCTGCCAAAGATTACTGATTCCTTGTGGTTTCAAAGCCTGTCAAAATTTTCAGGAGTTACCAAAAGAGTTTTTTTTAGCAAATGCTCCTACTTTAAAAAACAATCAAACAAACAAAAACAACGATCGGCCATTGGAAAAGGAAGAAATGAACTGATTTTCTCTGAAGACTGTGTTTTAGCCAGGTTCGAGTGGGGCTGAGAAAGGTCTATGGCGTTTTGGAAACCTATTTTCTCCTTTCTTTATGAGAAGAGTTCAGACAGGCAATATATATATAACCCCTGACAGGCAATATCTGGGATGTCTCTGAAGTTTATTACGACAGCCAGCCCTTTGACAGCATTTCACTAAGACGCCTCCTTAACACGTGAGCAATCCCCCCATCCTTGGCCCCCAGTACCTGGAAGTCTGGATTTGGTCCTTGACTAAGATCATGGCCAAAGCTTCCTATGGTCATCAGCCCCACGAATTCCAGGCTGGGGCACTTGGCATTTATGTGTTCCACCACGGTTACTGTCTCTGAAGGCAGAAGGCCATGTTTACCTTCATAAAAAGGAACAGAAGAAACTTGTACCAACATGTTTGAAGTAGCCAGAGGAAGGCTTCATTTTCAAACAAAGGAGGTGACTTTTGGGCTAGAGGACTTCTTGAAAAAAAACATTACCCTTAAGTCCTAAAGAGTAATTTTATTTTTGTGGCCTTTGTCTATGTCGCGTCCCTTCTGGTCAGGAACTGAGTAATACTCATCTGAATCTTAGTGATCTGAGCTGAGAACAGCTAGAGGAGAGGGAAGAGAAAAAAACCCTGCCCTTCTTGGGATACCAAGAGGACTCACACCGTCAGAATGCCAGATTCACTGGAGAATTCTTTTCCCAGCTCTGGTATTTCTATAGTTTCATTAATTTATTAGAGCTGTAAACATTTTAAAGTAAAGTATATATCACAGTTTTCATTATGTATTTGTAAAATTTAATGAACTTGCTAATTAACAAATGGAGAAGGAATTTGGAGCAAATAATTATTTGTTACACAGTTATAAGGAATATGGATATTCTCTTTCCCTCATTTATCAAATGGAGATGCTATGAATGTTCACGTTAATCTTTAATTACTGCCTATTATAGCTAATTATCAGGAAATGCTGTCACAGACTTCACCTGGAGCCAATTTCAGATGTACCTATACTGATAACATAATATATAATCTATGTGTGTGTAGAAATAAAAATTGTTACAATTTATAGAACACTAATGTGTCAGGCACATGTACCAAGTTCTAAGAGCTTTTCACTTAATACAATAACTATGCAGTAAGTACTCTTACTATCTCCACTCTAAAGATGAGGAAACTGAGGCACAGGGAGGCTCAGTACCTTGTCCAGGGTCACACAACTAGAAACTGCGCAACTGGGATTTAAAGCCAGGAAGCCTGGCCTGAGGGTCTATCTGGAAGACAGCCTGCACTGTGTTCCTTCATGTTACGGTTTGGTGAATCCTGGGGGCTCTGCTGGTTGTAAGCAAATGACCGGTCTGTGAACACTTACTGTTAACAAGTGCTAACAAGTAAGATGGGCAGGCTTCCCTGCCAGCAGCTCTGCCCATATTACCACTTTCAGTCCTCACAACACCCTCTCACATAGGCACCATTGTGATGGTCACTGTCCGCCAAGGACACTGAGGTACAGAGAGGTTAGGTAACTTGCCCGGGGTTACAATGCTGGAAAGTGTAGGGGCTCAAACCCGAGGTCTGATTTCAAAGCTCCTTCTCTGTTCGCTAGGTTACACTGTCAATGCAAACCCCTTAAAGGTATTCATTAATTGGCGCTCAAGTGACTTCTATTCTCCCCCAATGTAACACTAAGTAATTTTTTTAACACCTGAGTGTTACATATGTAACTATGTCATCTCTTTCAGGAGTGATGGACTTCTAGGAATTTTCAGGAGATTAAAGTTACAGCCCCCTTCCTGGCTTGTCCTATTCTGGGCCACCAAAAAATTAAGAACTAACAAACCACAAGGTAAGAAACAATTATACATGGACTGGCTTAAAGGCCTGTGATTTCCTTCTAGAACCTCAGCTATCAGATACTTAGGACTTCCTGACCATCAACCTCAGTAAGGGAAGAAGTATCTATAATTCAGGTCGGATCACTTACTCTCCTCTCCACTGGTGTTAACCTGGACCATAACCTTTAACCTTTCAGGAGAACCTTTTTTCTGCCACGAACTGTTTACTTTGTCTGCCAGCTTCACAGAATCCACTGTTTCCAGCATGAAGAGATTGGGGACAGCTGTAATGAGAAATAGGCAACATAATTCTTCATTCATCCTACTGTAACAAGCAACGTACAACCAATATTTTTGACTTGGTGGATGGAAGAACTATTTCCCAGAAAAAGAACAAGACAGACTTATGCTCAGACTTATGTGATGGTTTTACTGGATATCAGTTTGAATGTTGGCCCACTATCTCATCAGAAAGACCAACCAGGGCAACAGTGACCTACTGCAACCAGGAGGCACACACATTCAAGAGAGTTGGCAATTGTGCAGATTCCTAAGAGCAGGCTTGATGGGACAACACCTCAGTTCACACTGTGAGAACCGGGTCAAGATGACAATAAAGAAAGGATAACTATGGAGGCCCAAGGGCTTCCCTGGCATGATAATGGCATGTTTTTAAACTATGGGATGGGGGTGCTCTGGTTCAATAAGGACTTCAGAATGAAGGTTAAGGGAGATGCTGATGTCATTGAAACCAGCTCCTTTTCCAAAGATGCATGTGACATGAAGTATCATCACTCTTGCCTCAGATACATAACAAAGACAGAAGCAGCAACATCAGCAGCTTGCTCTTATCAAACAGGCAATTTGCTAACCAGTGTACGTGCATTACTGCTTTTTAATCTTTACCATGGTTCATGAAGCACTATTATTACCTCCATCTTATAGATGGGGAAACTGAGGCTCAGAAAGGATAAAGTTTATTCAAGTTTACAAAACTAACAAATATTAGAGCTGTGATTTAAATGATGGCAAACTCCATCATAATTTTTTTTTTTAAGATTTTGTTTATTTATTTGAGAGAGAGAGACACAACGAGAGAGGGAACACCAGCAGGGAGAGTGGGAGAGGGAGAAGCAGGCTTTCCCAAAGAGCAGGGAGCCTGATGTAGGCCTCGATCCCAGGACCCTGGGATTGTGACCTGAGCCAAAGGCAGATGCTTAATGATTGAGCCACCCAGGCGTCCCCCATCATATTTTTTAAAAGACTCTGAGAGAGAGAGTCAGAGTTGAGGTGGGAGGGACAGAGGAAGAGGGACAAGCAGACTTCCTGCTGAGCAAGGGAGCCCAACATGGAGCTTCATCCCAGGATCCTGAGATGACCTTAGCCAAAGGCAGATGCTTAACCATCTGAGCCACCCAGGTGCCCCATGACTCCATATTTTTTTTTTTTAAAGATTTTATTTATTCATTTGACACAGAGAGAGAGATTACAAGTAGGCAGAGAGGCAGGCAGAGAGAGAGGAGAGAGGAGGAAGCAGGCTCCCTGCTGAGCAGAGAGCCCGATGTGGGCCTCGATCCCAGGACCCTGGGATCATGACCTGAGCCGAAGGCAGCGGCTTTAACCCACTGAGCCACCCAGGCGCCCTCCATATTTTTTTTTTAAAGGTTTTTCATTTATTTATTTGTGTGTGTGTGTGTGAGAGGAGAAAGCAAAAGTGCACAAGCAGGGGGAGGAGCAGGCAGAGACCCAGGCGCCCTCCATATTTTTTTTTTAAAGGTTTTTCATTTATTTATTTGTGTGTGTGTGTGAGAGGAGAAAGCAAAAGTGCACAAGCAGGGGGAGGAGCAGGCAGAGGGAGAAGCAGACTCCCCGCTGAGCAAGAAGCCCGATGCGGGACTTGATCCCAGGACCCTGGGATCATGACCTGACCCAAAGGCTCAACCGACTGAGCCACCCAGGCATCCCATGACTCCATATTCTTAATGCTGAATTTGAGCTCAGGCTACTTCATTTTAAAAATACGTATTTAAAAAAGAGACCAAAAGTAGATATGCTTGATGTGTGTGTGTGGGGAAGCAATATAAAAGTACATGCAGTAAAAACTCAAAGCCTTTCACCCTAGAAACTACTACTATTACCATTGGGCTGAGGATTATTCCAGATCTATTTTAGTGTATTTCCATCCAATCACATATACACACCCCCAGATGTATAATTTCCTGTTATTTTTCAAAGTAACATATAGATGGGATCATACTGTTTCTTTTTTCCCCTAAAGATTTTATTTTTAAGTAATCTCTATACCCAACGTGGGACTTGAACTTATAACCCCGAGATCAAGAAGAGTTGCATGCTCCACTAACTGAGCCAGCCAGGCGCCCTGGATCATAGTAAATGTTTTATGGGTTGCTTGCTTCCAGTTAGCAATACATGTTGGAGATTTTTTTTTACATTAGTACCATAAATCTACTGGTACTTTTAACAACTGCAACATTCCACAGAACAGATGATCACAATTTACTTAACATTGTTCTTATTAACAGACTTTTTTTTTTTTTTACTACAAAACCAAAGCTTAGAAACAGATCTTTGTGCACATATACAAGCTGCTATAGGATACATGAGTTCCAAGAATTGAAACTACTGGTTAAGGAGAAAGTACAATTAAAACTGTGTTAGATACTAGAAATCCAAAAAAGCCCTACCATATTAGAATCTTCCTGGCAAAATGTGGAATGCTTATTTACTCAAGTTCTCAAAACACTGGATATTAGGGGACGCCTGGGTGGCTCAGTTGTTAAGCGTTTGCCTTTGGCTCCAGTCATGATCCCAGGGTCCTAGGATTGAGCCCTGCATCGGGCTCCCCACTCGGCAGGAAACCTACTTCTCCCTCTCCTGCTCCTTTTGCTTATGTTCCCTCTCTTGCTGTTGTCTCGCTGTCAAATAAATAAATAAAATCTTAAAAAAATATATTGGATATTAGCAGACTTTTTATTTTTTGCAAACCTGATTGGTGAAAAGTAGAATTTATTATTGTATTTTGCATTTCTCTTATTGAGGGTAAGCATTTTTTGTTTGATTACTGGTCTTTTGTGTATTTTATCCTTATAAATGGCCTGTTCTTAGGTTTTTCTTATGCATTAAAATATGGCTCAGTCATTAACTGTCTGCCTTTGGCGCAGGTCATCATCCCAGGGTACTGGGATCAAGCCCCGTGTTGGGCTCCCTGCTCAGCAGGAGGCCTGCTTCTCCCTCTCCCACTCCCCCTGCTTATATTTCCTCTCTTGCTGTCTCTCTCTGTCAAATAAACAAATAAAATCTTAAAAAAAAATTCTTTATACATTTGGGACATTAACCTCTTCCCCTTTTAAAAAATATTATTTTACTATCAACCTGTGCTTCTCTTTTGCTTTGACATATAATAAGCTTTAATTTTTGTGTAAGCAAATGTGCTAATTATTTCTTTTATGACTTCCAGACTTTATGTTTTATTTAGAAAGGTCTTTTACCAGCCTGAAAAAATAAAAATATTTTCCTATTTTTCTTCTAATACTTCATAATTTTGATTTTCAAGTTAAGATTCTTTAATCTCACTGGAATTTACACTGTGAGGAAGGGAATCTAATTTAATTATTTCTCCAATAAAAAGCTGATTGTCTTACTGCCACTTATTAAGTATAAATAGGCTCCCTACTTCCCCCCCACATAATATAAAATAGCTTTTAAAAATAATATAATAGACTTCTACTTTCCGACAAGATGAAGTATAGGTATCAGATTTACCCTCCCACCTGAACATCAAAATGGACAAAATAAATGAAACAATAGTTTAAAAGAACTGAGTATCATGCAATGAAAGACAGAGATCTCTGAGGGATGAGAAACAAATGAAGTGAGCCACAACTGCCCCAGTTTTCTGCCTGGGAAGTTTCTAGAATGTGGCATGGGAAATGGGAACGCAGTAAGATTGTGACCTGAGCTAAGGACATGAGCTGAGAATCTGGAAAGACTAAGTTCTAGAAAGAACTAGAGTTCACAGGGAAGAATTCAGGAAAGCAGAGAGCTACACACAGAGAGATCACTGGTGAGTTGTGAAGGGCTCCCTTCCAGACCTTGGCTGGGTACCGATCAGCATGTGCATGTAAGGAAATCACTCCTGGCTGAGGACAGAACTGTTTGAAAGGGTTAGAAGAAACAGTGCCTGATGGGCACAGAGGGGATGGAATAGTGCCTATTCCCACCAGACGGGCACTGGGTGGAGTACACAGTGGGCCTTGCCTCAGTAATGGGGAATAATTAGCCCTAGACTGAGCTTTGCTCCAGTCACACCAACTAATCTTAAAAGCAAGACCTAAAAAGATCAAACTATCCCAAGTAACTTAACTGTGTTCCAAACAAAGGCTCAACGGTATTTATAGGAATACAAAAAACGACCTGCTCCCATAAGAAAATTCACAATGTTTTGCTATCCAAAAAAAAAAGTCAGACACTCAAAGGAGCAGGAAATATGATACATAATGACATAATGAGGGGTTAAAGCAATCTGAAATTGCTCCAGGCTGTCAAAGATGATAGAATTAGTAGGCAGCACATTAAAACATTAATACAACCATGTGCCATATAAAAAATATAGACAGCCATGGAATATATAAATAAAGACTCAAATTGAACTTCTGGCATGAAAACCATGATGTAGGAGATGAGAAAATCCACTGATAGGGTTAATGGCAAATTAGACAATGCTAAAGAAGGCTTAGTTACCTTGGAGAAATTATCCAAAATGAAACACAGAGAAGGAAAAAATCATAAAAATTAAAAGAGCATCAGTGGGCTGTGGAATCACCTCAAGCAGACTAATATGTAACTGGAGTCCCCAAAGGGGGAGGCAGAAAATATATGTGAAGAAACAATAGTTGAAAAATTTCTAAACTTGATTAGAACCCCAGATCCAAGAAGCTCAATGAACCTCAAGCACAAGAAATGTGAAAAAAAAAATTACACCAAGGCATATCATAATCAAATTGCTCAAAGCCAGTGATGACGAGAAAATCTTTTAAGTAGCTAAAGGAAAAAAAAACATGTTACATACAGAGGAACAAAGATAAGGATGACATTATATTTCTCATTGGAAACAGTGTAAGTAAAGACAGTGGAGCCACATCTTTAAAGTACTGAACAAAAAAACTGTCAAGCTAGAGTTCTATAGTCTGCAAAAATATCTTTGAAAAATAAAGGTGAAGGTGCAAAAAAGTTCAATGGAAAGAATGAAGTGGCACCTCCCTTTTCCTTAGGCTATACATAAAAATTAACTCAAAAAGACCCAAAGGTAAGAGCTAACACTATAAAACTCTCAGAAGAAGACAGAAGCAAATCTTTGTGACCTTGGGGGCATCTGCCTGGCTCAACTGGTAGAGCATCTGACTCTCCATCTCAGGGATTACCTAAAAAAAAAAATCTTTGTGACCTTGGATTTCTTAGCTATAGTACCAAAAGCACATGTCACCAAAGAAAAAAGAGATAAACTAAAGTACATTAAAATGAAAGATTTCTGGGCTACAAATGATACCATAAAGAAAGTGAAAAGACAACCCATAGAATGGGAGAACATGTTTGCAAATCATATACAGCATAAAGGACTGGTACCTAGGATATATAAAGAACTTTTATAATCAATAATAAAAAGACCCAATTAAAAAACACACAAAGGATTTGAATAACCATTTCTCCAAAGAAGATGTACAAATGGCCAATAAACACATGAAAAAACGCTCAACTTCATTTGTCTTTAGGGACATGCAAATCAAACCACAGTGAGATACCATTTCACGTATTTTTTATTATTCCACTTTATCTCCTTTGCTGACTTATTAGCTATAATTTTCTATTGTGTTATCTTATTGGTTGCTTTATTTTTAGTAAGGTCTATGCCCAATGTGGGGCTTGAACTTATGACCCTGAAATCAAGTCATATGCTCTACCAACTGAGCCAGTCAGGTACCCTTTGGTTGCTTTAAAGTTGAACTTATACATAGTCTACCTTAAAATGGTGTCATACCACTTCATATAAAGTTTAAGAACCTTAGAATAGTGTACTTCTGTTTCTTACTTCCCATTTTGTATGTCATTGTTTCAATGCATTTTACTTTTTCATGTTATAAATCCCATAATACATCATTATCTTTGTTTATATAACATATTATACTAATAGAACAGCAAAGAAAAATTAATGAAACTAAAAGTAGTTATCTGAGAAGATTGATAAACTTGAACCTCCAGCCAAATGGATTAGGAAAAAAAAGAGAAGACAAATTACCAACATCAGGAATGAGTTGACATCACTATAGATTCTACAGAACCTATCTAGTAAAAGAATAAAAAAGAGATATTATTAACAACTTACTGCTCATAAATTCACTACTTTAGATGGAAGTGGGAAAAGTCCTCAAAATTCATAAAGTAACAAAGCTCACCCAAGAAGAAACAGATTATGTGAACTGTCTATTAACAAAATTGAAACTATAGTTAAAAACCTTCTTACAAAGAAACTCCAGGCCTCACTGGTGAATTCTACCAAGCAGTTAAGGAAGGGACAATACCAATTCCACACAAACTCCTTCAAAAGACTGAAGAAGTGGGAATACTTTACAGTTCATTCTATGAGGCCAGTATTATTCTGTTAGTAAAACTAAAAAAAGATATTACAAGAAAACGACAGCCCAATGTCCCTTATGAATGTAGATGCAAACATTCTAAGCAAAACGTAACAAATCAAATGTGACATTACAGTAAAAGGATAATATTGCCTGACCAAGTGAGCTTATTCCTAGGAATGCAGGGGTAGTTTAACATTTGAAAATCAATAAATGTAATTCAACATGTTAATAAACTGAAAAAGAAAAACCACAGGATCATTTCAATGGATGCAGTAAAGGCATCTAACAAAATCTAACATTGATTCTTGAAAAAGCCTCTCAGCAAACTAAGATTAGAAGGGTAATCCCTCCTTCTGATAAAGAGCATCAAGAAAAACATGTATGTGCACTTGCAGCATTTCTATTCAATACTGTATTGGAGGTATTAGCTAGTATAATAAGGCAAGAAAAAGAAATAAAAGGCATCCAGATTGGAAATGGTCTTCGTTCATAGGTAACATAATTGTCTATGTAGAAAATTATATGGAATATGCAAAACAAAAAACCAAAAAAACAAAACAAAAAACCCCCTAGAGTAGAGTAAGTAGAACTTAAAAAACTACTAAGAAGCTACTAGAATAAGTAGAACTACTAGCATGAGTTTAACAAAATTGCAGGATAGAAAATGAATATACAAAAATCAGTTGTATTATATATTAGCAACAATCAGAAATTGAAGTAACAGCATCAATAATAGTATCAATAGATAGCATCAGATCATAAGAAAGACTCAGATATAAATCAGACAAAAGATGAGGAAATCCTGCACAATGAAAACTACAAAATATTACTGAGAGAAGTTGAAGAAGACCTAAAGAAATACTAAGCTATACCCCATTAATGTGTTGGGAGATTCAGTATTTTTTCTATGTCAATGTGCTACAAATTGACCTAAAGATTCAATGCAATCCTAATCAGATACCTGGGAGGACATTTGTTTTGTTTTATTTTAGTAGAAATTGACAAATTGGTTTATATGGAAATGCAAAGGATCTAGAATAGCCAAAAGGACTTTGAAAAAGAACAAAGTTAGGGACTAACAGTACTCAATTTCAAGAATTATCATAAAGCTCCAGTAAATCAAAATAGCATGCTACCAGATAAAAGTAGATAAATAGATCAGTGGAACAGAGTAAATAGTCTAGAAATAAACCCATGGATAGCTGATTTTTGATAAAAGTGCAAAGGAATGCAATGCAGGAACTGCTCTTGGTATGAGGCTTTTTCCTTATACTAAGAATTAAGATTTCTTTTCCCAAAAAACTCCAAAACACAAATGGTGAATTAGGACTATTCTAAAAGCTGTTCCCTTTTCCACAGAAAGTAGTGTAAGTAATACAATGATAGAGAGATTTTGTCTTTATGTTTAGAATTTTATCTTACCCATCAATTTGTTGACATTTTGTTTCTGTAGGTGGCCAATGAAGTGCCATTTGATCTCAGGACACAAAGACAGAATCTGAAGAGAAAAAAGGTAACCATGTTTGACTTAGAATTTATGCAGGCCTTGCTGGCTCAAATACCTTATATACTCCCTTCTGTCTTTTCATATCTGTCTGTCTATCCAATAAACCACTATCACCATCTTCAGCCAGGCTCCTAAGGATACTTCAAGAAAAACCTAAGGCTTCTACTCTGTTTCTCTTGCTTGTTCCCATCAGCTCCCTCCACCTTTTAGATATCATCCATTAAAGATGAACTGATTATGGAGCACCTGGCTGGCTCACTCCATCTCAGGGTCATGAGTTCAAGCCACACACTGGGTGTGGAGCCTACTTCAAAAACAAAACAAAAATCAACAACAACAACAAAAACAAAGGGTGAACTGATTAAAGCTTTCAAATCTCCAAAGGACCCAGGATTATAGCAAGCTCCTAAAATACCACATCCAAAAAGCTGCAAAGGAGAAAACTATAGTCTTAGTTTTAAGAAAGAAAGAAAATCTAGCAGAGAAATATTTGGAGCTCAAGGTGATTGTAGACATTTCTACCACCAGTTGACCCTCCGTAAAACTCAACCACCAAAATGGGTCTAACTTTCAGCTGACGGACCAAGATTAGATACAAACTCCAGAATTCAGATATCCACTTACTTTAGGATTTGATGCTTTTTCTAGCAGTTCTTGAACCTAAAGGGTAAAAACAGAACGAGTCAGAAGCCTGGCAATCACGACTCTTCCAAAGGGAGACTGGAAAAGGACTCTTACATAGTTCTCCCCAAAAGTACGCTGGCCATGACTGTAGGCTTCAATCACCATGTCTGCAGGTTTGGTTTTGCTGACGGCTACTAGCCGGGGCTGGATGGCTGGGAGATCCTGCCAAGAGGGAAAGAGCCGAATGAGTGAATGTTTAGGAATATTATCCTAATAAGTTCTATAAGATGGATCCTGTAGAATCAATTGGCATAGGTCTTAACTTGACATTGGGTAAGCGCCATTATTTCAATACTGGAGGGAGACCAGTATCAAATAATGTTGATTGAATGTCTTTCAAATGTATGACATCCAAATCTAGTATGTTAGCTACTTTATTTTTCTTTAAAGATTTTATTTATTCATTTGAGAGAAAGAGCGCACAAGCAGGGGAAGGGACAGAAGGAGAGGGAGAAGTAGACTCTTCACTGAGCAAGGAGCCTGATGTGGGGCTCGATCCTGGGACCCTGGGATCACCACCTGAGCAGAAGGCAGATGCTTAACCCACTGAGCCACTCAGGCATCCCGTGTTAGCTACTTGAACATCTAGTCTCTCTCAGGAGAACTGGGAAGGTAAGTAAAAGCAGTATTTCCTTAAAATGCTGTCTTTGACCAACTGTATCAGCATCATCTGGGTACCACTCCAGTGGTACTGGATCTGAATTTCTGGGGCTGGAGTCTGAGAATCTGCTTTTTAAACTCTCCAGATGATGCTCTTGCATACTAAGATTGGAGGTTTAAGAATCACTTAATTAAGGGAAGGCATTACGGTGACTAGAGGGGATGCCACTGCTGGCTTCTGAAACTCCGAAGTTAAGTTTTGGAAACTCATTCTAGTCCTGGTATATTCATTCATATTGGCCCCCACTTCCCAAAGTGGCCTGTGTGGAGTAACTATGTAATTTACTGTGCAATCTAATCAAGAACCAGTAACAGAACTGAGGCAGGGACACCAAAAACTCTGGACTCAGGATTAGGCCCATATGATGCCCCTGTTAGGGCCATCACATAGAAAGGGCTTCCCTGCATCCTGCTGCAACCACACCTATACAGAGGCAGCAAGAGATCCACCTATCCTCATACGGCTCAGTTTTCATGTACCCCTATCACCCTCTGCAATTTTTATAGAATCACTGTATTTTTTTTCTTTCTTTTTTTTCTCCAAAGATCTCTTTTATTGCCTGTGTGTAAAACCAAGCAGAGACTCATCTTTCTAGGAGGACAGCAATGATACACTCACAGTGATTCAGTAGCAATGAATGAGGGACACGTCAAGTCAGGCACAATAATTGGTCCTCCATTCATGAGGATTACTTCCACTGCTAAGGAAAAGCCGTAATTGAACAGGCTTAAAACAGGCAGAACCTCATGTCTCTGAACATGACATGGAAGAAACCTTGGCTTTTTTTCTAATGATTGTGATGGCTAATTTTATGAGAATCACTGTATTTTCAAAGGCCCTGAAGACTCAGATCTATTATCAAGAAGTTTCCTCTTCCTTCTGAGGGATGCATTACCAGCCTTTTATGAGACTATGTCACGACTCAAAAGACTCTTATGATTATGTTGATGAATTGATGATTTCCAGAGAGAAAAGTGAATAGGCAGCCCATCTGTCTGAGGAGTTATGCTGGAAGAACATCCCAGAGTGACATGTATTAGGAAGAATCACTAAGAATCACAGAACATCAATGCCAGCAGGGAGATTAAAGCAATCAGAGCTTATTCCATTGCCTATGGCAGATGAGGAAACTCAGGGCCAGAGTCGTTAAGTGACTTAGTTCAAGGTAACATCTTATTAGTAGCCAAGGAAAGACCATACTATTCTAGGTCTTCTGACTCTAGGACAGCATTCTGAATTCTGACACCATAAATGCTTGATCAGAGAAACTTTGACCTTCCTGTTCAGTTGTCTCACTCTACACCATTCAGCTTAAACTTAAAAGGAGGGGAGCAAATATCGGCCCTTGATCTAATTAAATTCCAAGAGGAGACAGAATATACGGGGGGTAAAGTCTCCCTTTAAACTACTTAGGACTGAATGTCAGCTCCCTCCTGTCCCAAACGTCCTAGTGCAGCTCTGGTGTCGACAATTACTGAGCAACTACTAGCGGTTAGACGCGGCCACACAGGCGACCTCAAGACACCTGACCTACTCTGGGTGCTCTTGTAGACGTCTTCTCTTGCAGCCTCTGGGCACAGGACTGGCGCTGCTCGCGTCCGCTAAGGCTGTTGACTCCTACACGAGGAAGGAGGGCAAAGGCCGCGATGTCGGGGGACTGGTCATTTTCTCGGACCGCGAACACCTGCTCCAAGTGAACCAACCTCCAGAAAACCTGTCAGACTCATCGCGAGGTCGCTGAGGAAACCCTTCGCTAGCCTTGTGAGGGCTCGGCAAACCCGCGCCGACGCCAAGGCGGCAGGACACCCCCTCTGCGTCACTCCCCCTCTGCGGACACTCCCGCCCCGCCGGGACACCCCCTCTGCGTCACCGTGACGACCCATTCCCACGTAGGTGTTCCCCTCAAAGCAGCCGCCCACCGTCCCCACGCTGTCTCCTTCCTCACCCGCGGCCGCCGCGCCACCGCCTGCTGCACTCGCTCGTTCACCGCCCGCAATGCGAATCCGACTCCCAGCTCCGCCGACATGCTGCCAGCTCTCCACATCCCCAGGGACCAAAGTCTAGCCTAGACCCCTAGCACCCCGAGGCTGAGAGAGCTTTCCGGTCCCGCCCAGCTCGCGTCTCATGTGGTCCAATCGCCGCTCACCACTGGGTCGTCTCACCCAATCAACACTGGGGCGGGGCGGGCCGAGGGCGGGATGGCGGGCGGCCCCGCCCCGCGGCGCCGGCCATTTTGGAGAGGGCGCCCAGGGCTTTGATGCGGACGGCCAGGCCGGGCTCTGGACGGCGGGGCGGCTGTGTGGAGGCTCCCCCCGCCCCCGGAGTGGTTCCGGTGCCCCTCTGGCGAGCCTTCCACGTCCAGGTGCCTGAGCCGCCGCCCCCGCCCTTGTGGGAGCTTTCTGAGAGGGGGGAAAAGAGAAAAAAAGGCCTGTTCCGGGGTCCTCGTCCTTTTCCAAATGCCTCACACATTTGCGCGTCCCTGGCGTTCAAAGAGCTGTGAACTGAGATTTCTGCGCGGGGACCAGGACTCGAAGCTGCTAGAGCAGGAGACATGGTTCTTAATGTCTCAGATGAGTCTCATGAGGAACCGTTAAAAGATATAAAAGGAAACTTTCTGAAGAACGCAGCCTGATTCAAATGTATGGTTATTTCTTGTCATCCTTGAAACCAGGGCTGTCCTATAGAAACGTGAGCCACACAAGTAATTAAGAATTCCCAATAGGTGCATAAAAAATAAAACATTTTAATGAATACATTTAACCCAGTGCCTGCAAAGTTAGGTTTCAGTATGCAACCGATGGGAAAACTTACCGAATTTTTTTTTTAATATTTTATTTTTAAGTAATCTCTACACCCAAGTGCGGCTTGAATTTAACAACCCGAAAATCAAGTGTCCTGTGCTCAACCCACCGAGTCAGCCAGGCGCCATGAGATTTTGTGTTTTATTGTACTTGATTTACAAAACGCAGTGTGTGGTTTTGATTTACATACAGCATGCCTCAATTTAGGCTATTCATTCATATTTCAAGAGGCCAGTAGCCACCTGCAGCTAGCACTATCTTATCCAAGGAGAACACAGGCCGCTTTATACGGTCTAGCATGACCTTGGCGCACATTCAGTCCAATTCTGAGTGTCCTCTGTGTACAGCTCTGGGCCATGTGAAGGCCCTAAACATAAGGAGCCAAGCAATATAAAGGTTAACACAGTAAAATACAAAGTTTTATAGATGGTGAAATAGATGCTGTGGGTAGATAGAGATCATGTTAAGGAAAGCACTTTTGGCTGTACGGTTTAAAGATTCTCAAGCATTTTGACTTAATGAAGTGGGATGATACTCTGTTGGAGAAAACGCCAAAGTTTGTTCCTCAGGTTGTCTTGGGGCCACTCAGCTTACTTCGAATCTTCAGGAAATAAAGGGCAATATTCTGTCTTCTCTCACCATCTTCCCAGACCCCAGGAACTGAGATGAAATCTCTTATGCTGTGCTCTGGGAAAATCACTTTTGAGTTGAACCTAGGGTGCTTGCCATCAAGGACTACTTTTTGGGAAGTTTCTCTTTTACCAGGTACAGGGTTATCTGTAAATTAGGGTTGCCAAAGACATTAGTACTAATTGTGTTCAAATAAAATGGCTCTGGACTTGATTATTTCTACTCCTAAATGAGAACAATTAAAAATGATTAGAACAGCCTTTCACGGTATGAATAGTTTGCTCTAGAGATAGTGAGTTGAAAGGCGCTAGGCAGCAGTCAGTGCTGGGAGGAACATAGGGGATTACAGTAACCAGGACCCTGGTGAAGAAATATATAGAGAAGGATTGGGTGAACATGACATACTTAAAGTGATAGGCTACTTCAAACACATTTATTCGTTTTTAGAGAGAGAGCACGCAAGCAGGGAGGGGCAGAGGGAGAGAGAATCTTTAAGCAGGCTCCATACCCAGCAGAGCCTGGCTCAAGGCTCCATCCCACCACCTTGTGATCATGACCTGAGCCAGAATCAAGAGTCAGATGCTTAACTGACTTGAACCGCACAGGTGTTCCTGGGAAACATTTTAAAAACCATAAATACCTCATCAGATCTAAAGGATGTGCATACAATCCAGGGGATACGTTATTATGACAACAAGCAGGAGTCCTTATTTAATAGATTTCCTTTAATAGGTCAGGTGTCTTCCTTGAATTTTAAGGTCAACCTCCCCACCCCCTCTCCATATAGTACCTGTGTGTGGTCCCAAAAAGGCATCAGAAGAGTGACTTAAGATTTCAAGTTAATAAGGACAATGGTGCCAAGATTGGGTAGTGGTGGCATAGGACTGACACACATTGAATCTTGGTTTCTTCACTAAACTGTGATCTTGGATAAGTTACTGAAGCTCTCAATTTTTCATCTATAAAATGGAGTCAATTATCTCCTTCAGAGGTGTAGTGGGGATCAATCAAGACAACATGTGTAAGACACTTAGCAGAGTGCTCTGCCAAAGCAAGTGCAAATGTTCAAAAACCGTGAGTTCTGCCACCCTGCTTATCTATTCCGTCAACGTAAATAGGGGGCATTCTCTCTAAAGATAATATGGGGGGAGAGCAGGATGCGTAAGGCAGGCTTTACTTTAGATTCATTTCTAAGATGCTTTTTACCTCTAACCTTATGAAAATGGAAGTAAAGACAAAAAGATCAAGGTGACCCCGGTCCCATCATTTCACATTTTTCAATGTCTCTACTTCTTAGCTATCCCGTTGAATGAATTTTATTCCACTTTTTTCTCCTTATTTTTAGTTTCTTCTCTTCCACTTCCTGGGACATCAACCATTTAATTTAACACTTCATTCTTCCCTAATCCTTGAAAAATGGAGGTCCACAATCACTTCATCACACGTAATTGTCTTCAAATTGTTCCAACAGTTTGCAGGGACAAAGAGGAAGAGAGAAAGATTAAAAAGCCAAATACCCAGAGGAACAGATTTTTATAAATAATTTTATAAAAATCTAGGATACTTATTCACCATAAACGCCATCAAGCATTTAAAACGTGCACCTCTGTCGTCTGAGGCCCTGAATTATGAAAAAAACATTCATGGATTTTTAAACTGCTTCCTTCTGAGCTTACTGTGATTCTTCTGGGGGATAAAAAAAGATAAAATAATAGAAAATTACAGTTGCCTGGTTACTTGGCTCTAAAGAGAAATGGAGAAATAACGCCCATGTCCCAGTTTAAAGGAATTGAGGTAGAGAAGCCATGACAACAATCCCTCAGCAAACATACTGCCACATTTGGCTTTTGAAATGTGAATATAGATTCTAGAACCACAGACCTGGGCAGAGCCTTTAGAGAGCATTTGATCTTTCGTATAGAAAGAATGACATTGAGGGGCGCCTGGGTGGCTCAGTGGGTTAGGCCTCTGCCTTGGGCTCAGGTCATGATCTCAGGGTCCTGAGACTGAGCCCCGCATCAGGCTCTCTGCTCGGCGGGAAGCCTGCTTCCCCCTCTCTCTCTGCCTGCCTTTCTGCCTACTTGTGATCTCTCTCTCTCTGTCAAATAAATAAAATCTTTAAAAAAAAAAGAATGACTTTGAAACCATCCCAAACAGCACAGACTCTCCCCAATTTCTGAAGACATCAGAGAAGAAAATGTTATTCATATCAATCCCTGGATTTATTTTCTATTTGCACACAACTACTTCTCCTGATTTCAAATTTAGTCAATCTTAAGTGAAATCTTTTAAAATACTCTATTGTGCAAGCTAATTTCCTCTTCACTGGCCTCAGAGGGGCTGGAGAATACCTAGCCAACCCTTATGCAACTTGCATAAAGTTAAGTCATTAATTCCCCTTCTGCCTTTTTTGGGGTCAACTCATGGGTTTTACTTTTATTTTTTTTAATTTTTAAAAACGAGTTTATTTGAGAGAGAGAGAATGAGGAAGAGAGAGAGAGAGCATGAGCAGGGGTGGGGGCAAGCCGAGGGGGAGGGATAAGCAGAATCCCCACTGAGCAGGAAGCCTGCTGTGGGACTTGATAAGGGGACCCCGGGATCATGACCTGAGTTGAAGGAAGACACTTAACTGAGCCACCCAGGCATTCCTGGCTTTATTTTTTTACTTTTAAAATTTTGTTTTTCACATTTTGTTTTGCTAGCCTCCTCTTAGTCTTTTTTTCCCAAACTGGAGCCCTGAACTGGGAATTCCTTTCAAGAGGGCCAAGCCTGCTTCTTTTGTACCTGTGACATTTCTGTAGATGTATGTATTCTCAATTCTGTTTGCTGCATTCTAATATTGTTCCCTTTTTCCTCTCTGCACTATGCAATCTGTAATCTTATTCTGTGTTATCACATTTGTTTGATTTTCCACTTAGTGGTACCCACTTAATAGCTGTGTGCTTTCTAGCCTGTTTTCCCAGATGACTGAAAATGTTATATGTGGTAGGCCCAGTGCTAACCCCTTCACACGCAGGATTTCATTTAATCCACTCAATCCATTTTATAGATGAAGAAACTGAAGTTCAGAGAGGGTAAAGAATTTATTTAAGACCATATACATAGGAAGTGGGTGAGCAGGGATCTGAATCATGGCAGTCTAACCCCAGAGACTACATTCTTAACTTACCTATTCAATTATAAGTTCATATTGTTTATGTAGTGGCTCTCACACCAACAGAGTTTGAGAGCACTGTTAAAAAACCCAAGAAAGCCTGGGCTTGGGTTGCCACGTTTGGCAAATAAAAAAACAGGATACTCAGTTAAATATGCATGTCATATAAATAATTTTTTACTGTGTCTCCTGCTGTATTTGAGACATCCTTATACTAAAAGTTACTAGTTGTTTATAGGAAATTCAAATTGGACTGAGAATCGTGTATTTTACTTGGCAGCTTTAGGCTGGGCAACTTTCCAGAGTAAAGACTGGGACTTTCTCATGGAATTGGTATCAAAATGAATTTTGGGTCAATTGAAAGTGTATCTACCCTTTGGGCCAGAATTGCAGCAGTGAATGGATTCTTTAAAATGATCAATTTCCATAGCACCTACCAAGAATCATGCCACGTTTACAAATTAGTTATTTATTGTTTCTACATTGATAATGGGGATATTCATATGAATATATTTTTAGGGTGATCTTGCACTCCATGCACTAGGGAGGGACGTTTTATTTCTTTATATCACCTATCCTAATATTAGCTATTGCTAAATTTCACTTTAATAAAAAAGTAAATACAAATAAGAATGATTTTACTTAGCAAGACTGAAAATGAAACTGAGATATAAATTCACACCTTTAGGAATTGTCTAAAACAATTCCTCCAGCTATCAACCCAAGGTAATTAATCCAGCATATTATTTATAGAGTGATTAATATAACAGGAATCATTTCTCATTTACAAAGGGGGTCATGAAACTGTTGGGGCTCTTTGAAAGTAGAATTAGTTTTGACTGTTCAATCACCAGCTTACACAAAAGCAGAAATAAAAAGAAATGGAAATACAAACAAAAACTGATTGACTATTACCTCTTTCCTAAGGAAGCAATAGAAAGAGTGGCTCGAATCCTACTGAGTAGAACTAATGAAGTAGTAGTAGCCTGTTAAGTTACACAGACACAGAGCAGCCACTAACCAACATACAGGTTTATTATCAACTGAGGATTGAGGTGTATCTTCAATCAAACTTAAAATGATAAGTCAGTAAAGATGACGATCTTACTTTCACTACTTACTCTCCGTAAATGGCAAAGTCATCAGTGCTGAAAGATATACAGACCCATAGAAATTACAACAGATCATTTAGAAAACAACTTTTTTGGCGGGGGGGATCAATATATTGCCAAAATTCTTTCAATTATTTTTTTCCTCCTTCAAGTTAATAAGACCACAGATCCCTTCAAATTTATTTTATTTTAGTCTTATAAAAATTATTAACAAACTTTGGCTTCCTTGCAAATATTCTGTCCTTATATTAAAAAAGTGATTAAAAACAGTACAAATATGAACCACTTCTGTAAAGTTTAATGAGAAACATTCAACCAAGGTGACTTTTCCTTGGAAAAATCCTACAAAAACTGAATTTTATTTTATAAACAGTTACGTATTTTGATAGAAGTTCCCTTTACAAATAGCAGCCATGACTACTGCCTACAAAAGGGTAGGCTGTCACATTTACATGTTTAGAATTCAAATGTTTTAAGATCAGATTTTTCTTGTGAGTGCTGAATTCAGAGTCGCACAGATTGGTTAGTCGTCCTGTGCTGAGGAAACTGCTGACTTCCATGATTTTACTATTCAGGCAGGTGCAGATGACCAAGGAATTTAAACTGAGGGGCACTATGACATTTATATTTTCTGTTCAAAGAGGAAGCAACATTAGGATTGAGGGAGGCAGGGGCAGCAGGATTTTCCTTCACTGAGGCTCTTTTGCGGTTAAAGTGTATCTAGTGCAAGGGATAAGCTGTCACAGGATGTTAGTATTGGGCTTTCAAGAGAAGAACCTGAGCAAACATGCTATTCAGAGGAGGAGAGATCCTTGCTTTTTATTCTACTGAAGTAGTGTCTTCTGAGGCCTAGGCAGCAAGTCTCGGAATAGAGGGAACAGACAATATGTATGGGGATGCTAGATGTCATATGTCATGTTGTTCCTAACGAGTGATTAATGGCACTGAAATGGGAGGAGAGTGAGTATATCTTAATAATGGATACCCTACATTGGCCTTGGGAGACCAACTGTCCTCTGCAAGCACTTCTGAGCACATTAAAATCCATCATTCCCAGGAACAGTTGGCTGCTTGCACAAAGTGTGACCAGGACCACTGGTTTGAGAATTCTGAAGTCCCAGAAATTAGAACAGGGAAGAGCAATGCTTGAATAAAGAGGAGTTAACATGCTGTTTCTACCTAAGCAGGCTGGCCTGAATTCTGGGGGCATTTGATAAAGCAGAAGTCTGGGTGTGGGACCCAAAATGAGGTGGGCATCTGTGCCAGGTGTGGTTCTTGGTACCACTGAGGGAAAAGGGGTACGATGGTAGTTTCTTTGGTGGTGGTGGTGGGGAGGGCAGCTAATAACAAGGCTGGATCCTAAGCCAAAGTTTGTCATGGCGAATACCAACACGCCTGCAAGCTCAATGGAGATAACCTAACAATTTGGTACACAGCTCATGGCCTACATAAGCTAGATACCAACCCCCCTCCAATTTCAGGATATAAGGAAACCTTCTTTTCATGTTTGTTCTCCTCCACCCCAAGTCTCCCAGAATGACACAACTGTCAGCACAGGCTATAACCAGTAAGACTAGGAGATCGTTCAGGTGACCTTCCTCCGCCCCCAGAGGAGCTCTTCAACACAGAACCTCCCCAGTGAGAAAGATGCTAGGTCTCAAGGAACAGACACAGTTTTGCCAAGCAGGAACCACCGTGGCTGAGAGATGGAACGATCCCCCTTCAGCAGCCAGTAAGACACTCGGGTTGTTTGTTCCTATCTTCCTAATGCTGAGTGGAATCAATGAACAGACTTGAGAAGGGAAAAAAAAAAAAACCAAATCACAAAACAGGTGAAGAGTTTTAAGAAGAATTGTGGATGGTGCCCAAACGCTGACTCTGGAATGTAGTCAGAAATCGTTGCTCTTTAAGCCCTGGGACAAGGAGGGTGGGAGAGAGAAGCCTGCAAAGCCTAGCACTGGTCCTTCCTTGTGAGGGCTTGAGAAAGCGTGCTTCTAAAATAACTCACAAATGCCGACAAAAATACCAGCAAAGCCAAACGTTCTCGGCAGTTGTTCCCCCCGCCGGCTCAGTGGGCAGACTCACAAGCACACAGCGGCTCAGCTGCTGAGCCTCACGCATAGCCACCTCCCGCCTTGGAGGCAGAGGTGAGAAAATTGGACCGCCTTTTCCCAGATTGGGGAAGCAAATCACCTGCAGGCAACACCCTCTATTTCTCCCACTCTGTAATGATCAAATCCCTACTTAAGCCAGCTTCAAAGGGCTACAATTAGTGTCTGGAGGTCAAAGGTCAAACCCATGGTTCACCCATCTTAACAGAAGTCACCTAACCCGCTTACCTGAATAAGACCCCAAATCATCCATCCCTGCCCTCCCTTCCCAGGAAGGGGAATCGAATTAAGTCCATTTCTTCTTTTTTCACCACAGAATGTGGAAGAGAGTCGAAGCAGGTAGTGTGGGAGGGAGGAGCATCCCGGTTCATCATTCAAAAATAAAGATCTCTTTAAGTATCATCTGAGGTTGTATACAAAAAACTTTCAATTCTCCTCAGGGTCTACGTCCAAGGGCTCATCATCGAAACTCAGCTTGTCAGCCAGCCCCTCGAACTGCTTGCCCAGACTGCCTGCAGAGTCCATGAACATGTTTGGGATGTCTTTGCCGAAGTAAATCTTGCTGTTGGAAGCAATGGCCTTGTACTTCATCAGCTGCAGATACTCAGGCGTCAGCTTCAGCTGGAAGAAACAAAGCACAGGAGACTAGGTGGAGCCCGATCTGAAAAAACTCTGGGTGGCATCCCTCACTTTCACCAGGAGAGGGTCTCTGTCAAAGCAATGTGCCCTCTCGACTCTTCCTGGCCTTCCTGTTCTCTGAGGGATGGGCACTAATGGATCTTCGAGGTCAGAGTTGCAAGTCTGAGGAGATTCCGTGTTTCACACTATGAGGGAGCTTCTGCGGAGGTTCGGCTCAGGGCATGGGCAGCACCTGTCCCCCACAGCACAGTGGCCATCCCTTCTGGCCAGAAGGGACTTTGGTGGTGGTGGCCATTGGACCCCGGGAACTCTCAAACATTAGCCCCAAACCAAATAGACCTTCTCCTCCCCCGGCGGCCCGGGGCTTTACCTTGTTGGCTTCGGCCAGCTTCATGGCAGTGTAGCACTCCGCGTCGGCCTTTGCCTTCTCCCGGGCCAGGAATGCAGCATCTGCGGGCAACAAGGCGGTGAGTGCAGTGCAGAGGCCACGTGAACACTGGGCCCTGGGCCCTTCCCTCGCCTGCCTCTGTGACCTCGCGGAGACCGCTCTTTTGCCCTTGTGCTTTGGTTTCCTCTCCTGAGAAATGCGGGAAGAGGTGTTTTTCCTTATTTCACAAGTTGTGGTGAAAATCAACCATGATGAAGAGGGGCTTGGATGGCATCTCCCTTCGGTGGGCATTAAAGATGAGCCCGCCTGTTGCTGTGCCCAGCAACCTGAGAGCAGGTTCCAGAAGAGCACTGCAGCCAGGAGATGCTTCCCATTTCCCCGAGCTGACCCCTCCTGCCACTCCTGGGCCTGGAAGCCGCGTGGGGCCTGCCCCCACCTCCAGCCTCAGAGCTCTCCACTTCACCTTTGCGCCACACAGCCAAAGCCCCAGGAGCCCAGCCGGAGGTGGCCCCACCTAAAGAAAACAGCTTGGTCCCTCTCCAACTTCCTTTCCCTTTTTATTTCCATCGATCATTTCAAAAAGGTCCTCGTTAACAGTGGTGAAGCTGGCACAACTCTAAAAAAGGCAGCTACATGCCATGGTCCAGACTAACACCTGTTTGGATGAAGACCTAGTTCAACTTTCACTGTGCATGCCACACACTTCCTCGATCTGCTGAAACGAGCTTTCTATCAAGCTGATGCAAAATTTTTGATGCTTACTCCCTTGCCTCGGGAATGAGGCCAGCCTCCTGTGAGTGACAGCTGTAGCCAAAAGTGTGGGAAGGACGGCTGGTCTGTGGATGGGTTCTTCCTGCCCACCCTCAGCACCACCCTGGGCGGAAGGAGGGTGCAGTCTGGCTGGCGTGCTGGCTGCAGGCAGACCGCTCAAGTGGCCTTAGCACCTGATGACATGTTTTTATAAGAAATAAAAATGTCTTGTTTTGCTAAGAGCTCCCTAATGAGGAGCCACTGACCTGTAAAATCCTAGCCGGCTCCCCACTAGGCCCCTGTAAAGCCTGACAGGCCCCACAGCGAGTAGAAGTGGGCACGGCGCTTGGAAGCTGGGCCTCGAGGGCCCATTTCTGTCCTAGAATTTGCTTGATTTAAGGAAGGAAAGGGGAGGCAGTGGGAATGAGCTGAGGGCCTTAGGGACAGGGAACTGAAGGTGAATAAAATTCAGAAAAGCCAGCCAAGAAAACCCTCTCTCTCCAGTTCCAGTGTTGTTGGTGCTGAAAAGGTGTCCTTTTCACACCTGCCTTGGTGTCCACAACAGGGGGTGCTGAGGGCAGACTTAGAGGCCGTAGCTGTGGTGTTCGCTGACGTGCAAGGGCGCTGGGGAAGGCACAGGGAGGAGGTGCTGTTCCGGCCTCACCTCTTTGCTCACTTCCAAGGCTCTGAGACCCTTGCCAGACACCAGGGACTTCAGTGATTTCCTTTTTCCTTAGGCCTCACATGAGTGCGCCTAACCACACTCTGGACATCTGCTGAGTGAACGAATGTTCTCTGAAGTGGAAAACTGATGCCAGCCTGGCCTGTATCTCCCCCAAACTCAACTCAAAGCACAGAGAAAAAGCGACTTTCCAAAGAAATCATCACATCTTAGAACAAAGATGAAAGAACGAAGGAAATGACTCTCCCACCCCCTTGTCCCAAAGTGGGGCATGAGGAAACCTTGGGGATTCACTTCACCTGTGCTCACCTTCAATTTCTGAAATCTTCTTCTCTGTCTCCTTCTCCATCACCTTCTGCCCATAGGTGATTTCTGCAACCTGAGCCACTTTTTCTGCCTCTATAGTAATGAAGTTGAGAAGAGGCTCAGCGCGCTGGTTATTTCAGAAGCCGGACTGTTTGACCTTACCCGAGTCCCTGATGCAGGCCAGTGGGTTAGCTCAGAGGGAGAGACCTGCGATGGGCACACGTAGGCTGTACCAGTGAGGGCAGTACCCCGACAGCAGCACAAGACAGTAAATTAGAGACCCGGGCCTCCTGACGAAAGCAAGGAGCAGGCCCTCACCTCTCCCCTAAGTCACAAGGGATCTCTCCTGAATGGATAGTCTAAGGAGCAAGATGCTGTCTAAACATTTTCTCCCTGCCACTTCACTTTGGGAAGCAGTTAGTAATTGTTGATAATCGGTGTAGTGGTTACGAACCAGGTTGTGGACAGAGTCCCTGGGGTTGCACTCCGTTTCCACCACTTACCTGCCCTATGACCCTGGGCACGTTATTTAACCCCTCTGGTCTTCGGTTCGGGGAAAATGAGGTTAACAATAGTACATAAGTCACTGTGTGGTTGTGAGGAGTGAGGTAATTCACACGTAAGTGCTTAGAAAAGTACATGACTCATGATACCTGCTTGACAGGTATTAGCCATTATTATCATCTGTTATGAATGAACACGAAAGGTTCCTTTCATTTCAGACATAAGGGGAGACTCAAAACTCACTGCCCCTGGCCACGATCTGACGACTTCAGCTTTGCTTCTGGGAGTATGAACGCCACTCGTGCACCCGGCAAGGGTTTGGAGGACTGTGTGATCTAACTGTGCCCGAGGCGACCTCGCAGCTTCCCCACCACCCGCTCCAGCCCTTCGCCCTGGGAGGGGATCACAGAACCACATCCAGACCAATGAGGGCCTTCTTCCGCTCCGTCTCAGCTTCCTTCTCCACCACCTTCTGTTTCTGGGCTGCAATGAGAAGCTTTGTCTTCTCACTTTCCCTGAAGGGCAAAAAAGGTATGCAGCTGTGAGGCTGCCATAGAAGCTTCCGAGTAACTTCACTGTCCCCTGGAGAAGTCAGACTTCTGCTGCAGAGAGGCAAACTGTGAGTTTGTCCTCTCTCCTGGAACGCTGTTCAATGTCCCAAGGAAAAGCAGATCTGTTGCAGACAGTAACATGGCTCTCTTTCTCCTCCAAATAACTCATTTGTGGGAAATAAAGCATAATTTACTTTGGTAAAATGCACCTGCCTGCCCATGTAACCACCTTTTGCTCTCTTCTTCTTTGGTATGAGCCAGGAGGCACAAACAATGCCCCCTGGCCTTTTTAAAAGCATCACTGCTCGAAAGGGCTTCTCCTGTGGCTCTCCATCATGGTTACGGAGCCCAGGGGATTTTCCTGATGCACCTGCTCCATCTTACAGAATGATGGGCTGGAACGAATACTCGAGAAGGGGAATAAGCTCCTGGCACGGCTTCGGTTAACTCTGGGACAGGATGAGGTGGGGGCAGGGGGTGGGAGAGAGTGGTGGGTATAGCTTGGGGCAGAGGGAATACTCACATCAACTCGTAGTTTCTGCGGATCGCCTCAGGAATATTGGGCTTGGTCACCCGCACAGCCTGGAGAAGGATAAAAAGAGCAAGTGATGGGAAGGTGAGGGTCGTGAGGGACAGAAGCCGCTCCCACTGGCCCTTCATCTTCCTGCACAAGAAGGACATCCGTTGGAAGAGGCGGGGTATGCCCCTTCAGCAGAGGGTGCCCCCACTGTGGCCATGCTTACTTGGATAACAAGCCCGGGGGCCATGGAGGTCAGGTCCTGTTGTAAAGCCAGCTTGAGGTTTTCATCAATCTGATCTGGAATCAAGAAAGACAGCAAGAGTTGTTACACTTTGTAGGCAGGGTGGAGGAAAGCATAGGGGTAGAGGACAAACTAAAACACCAGCTCAAGAATGCACCCAACAGGCCAAAGGACTTTCCAAGGGAGAGTGCTTATCAGAGCCCAGAAATCTGAAGATCCCTGGCACATCTTTCAAAGCAACACGCCTCTGCAGCCCCTCTATGCAAGCTGGATGTGAGAGCATCCTTTTCCTCTGGCCTCCAGATAAAATCACCAAGGCTGTAGAAAATAACAACCTTGCTGAAAAGGAAACTGAGCTTTAATAAGAAAAAGGACATCGGGACGCCTGGGTGGCTCAGTCAGATGAGCAGCTGCCTTCAGCTCAGGTCATGATCCAGGAATCCTGGGATCAAGTCCTGCATCAGGCTTCTTGCTCAGCTGGGAGCCTGCTTCTCCCTTTGCCTGGGACACCTGAGTGGCTCACTCAGATAAGCGGCTGCCTTCGGGTCAGGTCATGATTCCAGCGTCCTGGGGTCGAGTCCTGCATCGGGGTCCCTGCTCGTCGGGGAGCCTGATTCTCCCTCTCCCTCTGCTTGTCACTCTGCCTACTTGTACTGTCAAATAAATAAATAAAATCTTTAAAAAAGAAAAGAAAAAGGACAAACAATTCTTGCACATTTCTTGAGTAGGATGGCAGCCTTTTTCTAGACAACAGGCAGTTGAAGAGAAGGCAGGTGCCCTGTTTTCAAGAGGAAGGAGGTGGAGCGGCTATGCTAGGTATTTTGACGAGAGCCAAGCCATTGAAATCCAGTCATTTGAGAAGTTTCTAAAAGAAAAACAGACTCTGACGTCAACTAAAACCCCAAGGAAGACTATTTCCATTAAGAACTCCATCAAAGAACACAGTGGGGAAAATGAAAATTTATGGTTCTGGAAATGAGCCTGAGTCTTCTGATATGTTGTTTGCTTTGGCCCTGATTGCTCTGTCTGGAGTTCACATGGGAGCTATTTCATAGGCAAGTGTAGGAAGAGCTCTGACTGAGCTCACCCCCCCTTCTGGCTGGGATCCTATCGTGCCCACAGCTGCCCTCTCTGGCCAGGGCCTGCTCTTCCTGACGCCCTGCCCGCGAGAGCCTCGGTAAGATCCTGGACGGCGCTGAGAAGACTCCACGGAACCAGGCTGGGACATCCGAACTGAATCACCTCCCTCACTGTCAGCTGCCACGCGCTCTAAGTGGCCGTTTTTGGTCACTGGGGCCCAAAACAGGGGCCTCTGAGGAACAGCAAGTGGAACTCCCTGCCTATAACAGATGCCCAGACCAGACTGAGGCCCACGGCAGTTCAGTGAGGTGTTCAAGCTAGTTAGGAGCCAATAATTCACTTGTTTAATTACAATGCTTTAATTTTTAGAACTATTTTCTGCTTTAAAACAGCACTAAAAACAGCACTATCTTCAACTATTTTATCGGTGAGCAAGAGATTTCAATGTTTCCATGCACTGGATATGCTCTCACAAGCCTGTTAGCATGAGGGAGAAATGCCCCAAAAGGCAGCACCTCAGACCTGATATGTGTTTAACAACCTTGACAGCCATAGATAAACATCACATTTCATATTTTTCTTTCTTAAATAGGATACCAACCAAACTTCGAGATGTTCTGTGCTCTCCCAAAGTTAATAATAAATAGTCATTTATTAGACCAAATTATATCAGACTTAAAGCAGACAACTGTGGTCCTGGGCTCATAACTTTCTAGGAAAATCTGAAAGAAATGTTTTGCCAGGTGGTTTATTATGAAAGTAATACTGGTAAGAAGTGGCTTATATGGGATAGTCATGCAAATAAGTGCAGGTTAGGTTATATGACACAAAGAGGTTGCCACAGGTACTACTGAACAAGAACTACATAGGTTTTTGTAAGATGGGCAGAGAGGATGCATCAGTGTAAGCACTGATGAGAATTACAGTCATGTGAGAAGTCAGGACCGTGAGTCCCGAGAGGACAGAACTAGCAGAAAGCCTCCCACATTCTAGGAATAGGATTAGAGACATGAATTCCTCCTTTATAGACACAAATAGATTCTAAGCAAGACAGTGTTTTTGCTCAAAGGATGTAACTTTAAAAAGAAATAAAATTTCAAAGCAATTACATTTTCCCAGCTTCACTGTACAAGAAGTTTCACTAAGCTACTAAGTTTATCTCTCAGGGGGCACCCGGGTGGCTCAGTGGGTTAAGCGTCTGCCCTCAGCTCAGGTCATGATCTCAGGGTCCTTTGGATCGAGCCCCAAATCGGGATCTCTGCTCAGCAGGGAGCCTGCTTCCCCCTCTCCCTCTGCCTGCCTCTCTGCCTACTTGTGATTTCTGTCAAATGAGTAAGTAAAATATTTAAAAAAAAAAAAGTTTATCTTTCAGGCAATATGAAATTTTCTTTTTTTTTCTTTTTTAAAGATTTTTTTTCTTTTAATTTCTTTATTTTTTCAGTGATACAAGATTCATTGTTTATGCACCACACCCAGTGCTCCATGCAATCCGTGCCCTCCTTAATACCCACCACCAGGCTCATCCATCCACCCCCCTCCCCTCCATAACCCTCAGTTTGTTTTTCACAGTCCACAGTCTCTCATGGATCATCTCCCCCTCCGATTTACCCCAATTCACTTTTCCTTTCCTTCTCTTAGAGTCTTCCATTTTATTCCTTATGTTCCACAGATAAGTGAAACCATATGATAATTGACTTTGCTTGACTTATTTCACTCAGCATAATAAAGATTTTATTTTTAAGTAATCTCTACATCCAATGTGGGGCTCGAACCCATGACCCCGAGATCAAGAGTTGTGTGCTCCACCGACTGAGCCTGCCAGGTGCCCTGACAGTAAGAAGTTTTCTAATGCAAAACAATCTCATATTTTCATTTTCTTTTCATGGAAGTTACAGTCCTTTGTCTCTTGTTGTTTCAAATGCTTTAAAGTGTTCCTTTAATGGCACAAGTTCTAAAACCAGGGCTAGAGAGAAAACTAATGCTATTTTTTTAAAAGACTTTTATTTATTTATTTGACAGACAGAGAGACAGCAAGAGAGGAAACACAAGCAGGGGGAGTGGGAGAGGGAGAAGCAGGTTTCCCGCGGAGCAGGGAGCCCTATTCGGGGCTCGATCCCAGAACCCTGGGATCATGACCTGAGCCGAAGGCAGACGCTTAACGACTGAGCCCTGAGGAAACTAATGCTATTTTATAAAATGCTCTCAGTTTGAGGTAAAAAGCAAAAAAACAAAAAAATAATAGCAAATTTAAAGAATTTTTCTTTAAAGCATACTGAATCCAAACTCTGTAAATTTAGACTCATTTTCTACTGCAGAAAAATTAAAAGTGATTCTGATGATTTATGATAAATCATAAATGTGTGCAACAGGCTCTCTGATTGAGATCACGGGGAACACCAGGGGTCCCTCCCCGCTCCTGTCTACCCTGCGAAACATTCTCTCAGGGTCCTTTTTAATGAAAATTCCTGGGAAAAGACATTTTAATATCTAGTATCAGGAAGAGTTGTACTATCATTTACTCTCAGCACTGGCCACTAGAAAACTTCTGGAAGCAAGCTTAAACAGAACACTTAACCACAAAAGAGCTAGAACAATTACTGAACTGTTTCTTTCTCTTGCTGTTAAAGTCAGGCTATGTTTACTTTGACTGGTTAAAAAGGTCAAAAAGTGTGTACTTAAGACCGTGGATTCTTTTAAGTGTTTTCCTATTCATCTCTACTCATACAGGCTTAAAGAAACTAGGAGCTTTAAGCAGCTACGGTCCTTGTCCCACTTCTAGAATTAAACGTGAACCCCACTGTCCTCCTTATCTTTCCCAGGGGCCCTTCATTCAGTGTGGCGGACTGAGCAGCACCGTAAAGTGAGAGCCAGGAGAGGGAGGCTCGAGCCTCAGCACTGCTACCAAATAGTTATAAAACTTTCTCTTTGGGGTGCCTGGGTGGCTCAGTGGGTTAAAGCCTCTGTTTTCGGCTCAGGTCATGATCTCAGGGTCCTGGGATCGAGGCCCGCATCGGGCTCCCTGCTCAGCGGGGAGCCTGCGTCCCCCTCTCTCTCTCTGCCTGCCTCTCTGCCTCCTTGTGATCTCTCTCCCGCTGTGAAATAAATAAATAAATAAATAAATAAATAAATAAATAAATAAATAAATAAATAAAAAACTTTCTCTTTGGGCCTCAGTCCCCTTATCTGAAAATGAGGTTTTTGGGCTGGATAATCTCTAAGGTTCTTCTAGAATGGACCCTGTCTTCATTACAGAAGGCTGTTTAGGGACAATGGGAAATGCCCTGCCTTCTAGTCCTCCAATTCGGGCCAGGAGTCCCCTAGTCCACCATGATGTCTGTGCCCAAGGCTCACCTGCTTTCATGACCTTCTGCCATGGTCATCAACATTTTCTAGAAATTCCGCTTGGGACCAGTCCCTGGGCACTGGGTTCTTTGACACTTCCTGTCCCTTGGAACTTCTCCTCCCCTACCGCAACTCAGAAGCAGGTGGTGGGGGAACAGAGGTGGAGGCATACTACAGCCAGCAGAGGCTTTCTTACCAAAGAGCTCTATGTAGACCTCCTGAAGGGTATGCACACTGCAGAACTGGTTCAGCTCGTGGTGGATCTTGTTGAAGATGAGGGCCTTGTCGTAGTCAGCAGTGTAGTTCTTCACGATGTCATACACTGGGAGGGAAGGCAGGACTGCAGTCAGAAAAGGCACGACTCCCTTTCTCAGACACGGCGGCTCTCCCAGCCTGAGGTGCCGAGACAGACCTGGGGTGGCGGTGGGGATGGGGGGGACATGCTGGGCAAAGTAAGCCAGTGGTGAAGGTCAACTGGAAAAACGTACCTGCATTTGGGACCAAGAAGTTCACCACTTCAATTCGGTCAAAGTAGATCATCACACCACCACTGTTGGGGGAAGAATGAACAAAGAAGTCACCAGTAGGCTCTGGAACAGAGTGCCGTCTCTAGGTGATGGCATCAGGTGTGTGACCTGGCAGAAAAGGAGCAGAGGAGTTCACGGGAGGCCAGAAGGCATGAGATCTCCAAGTAGGAATAGTTCAGATCTGTTGAATCTGCAATGCCTTTTGATTAAAGCAATCCACTGAAGGGAAAAGTCAAGTCAAGGAATTCTCAGACTTTAGAAGGCCACCGTGGGATTTTATGGACACTGTTTCTCACTTTGTCTTCACCATCACTTTGGTTCAGCACTTCCCTTTCCTGGCAAACATTCACTATAAATAATTTTGAGCATACAGAAACATTGAAAGAATAATACAACTAATGTCCATATACGAACGTCTAAATTTAGCAATTGTTAACATTTTATCTTACAGATTGCTCTGCTTTTTCATGCTGAACACTTCAAAGTGAGTTGCAGTCATGATCCTCTTTCCCCCTTAACATGTTAGTGAGCAACACGCACTGAGGAATAATGACATTCTCCTACGTAGTCTAACTCCAGTCCTAAACCGAAGAAAATCAGCAATAATTTCTTAAGTTTCTAATACCAGGTCCTTATTCCAATTTCCTGTTGTTCCTGTTAGGGACTGAATTGTGTGCCCTCCAAAAGTCCATTTGCCAAAACTCTAAAAGCCCCTTGTGACTGTATTGAGATAGGGCCCTAAGGTGGTAATTAAGGCTCCATGAGGTCACAGGGGTGGGTCCCCAACCTGATTGGACTGGTAAAGGAAAAGAGGCAGACACCAGAGATTTTCTGCCTGTGCGCATCCAGGAAAGGCCACATGAGGACACCACAAAGTCGCCATCTGCAAGCGAGGAAAAGAGGCTTCACCAGAAACCAAGCCTGCTGGCACTGTGGACTCTGTTTCCGTTCAGTCTGTGGCACTCTCTTATGGCCGCCCGTGCTGACTAATCCAGTCCCCCATCTTTCGTAGATGGTATTTTTGAACCAAGTTCTAATTAAGGCTCACCATGGCTTTGTTTATGTCTTTTAGGTCTGCTTTTCAACCCAAAGCTCCTCCTTGTGATGCGATCAGGCCAGCTGTATTGTGAGATGCCCTAATTCTGGATTTGCCCAAATGTTCTCTTGTGGTGGTGGTTTGTGGTTCTATTCTAATTTAGACCTTCTTTACTTTTCACCCAGACCACTGGAGTGGTGTTCCGTTTGGATTTCCAGACCCTGAGGTCAGCCCTTACCTTTACAACATTCCCCTGCTATCAAGTCATTTATCTGCTGAAAGCTTTTAGTGGATCTTCACTTATAATGGAAAAAGCCCACACTTAGCACAGAATTCAAGGCCCTTCCGAACCTGTCTACCTTCTGTGATTTTCCCTACTGCACCGCATGGCCTAGTCAGATTGGAACCAAGGGAGCAAGGAGGCAGGGAACTTGGTAAGACCACCAAGAAGGAATGCTTCTCCTTTCACTGTCTCTAACCGCAGCCAGTCAGCTCTTCCACCGACATAGGCTTAACCCCTTCAGTCCAGGCAGCTTACCTAGTTCCGCAAGGCACATTCTTCACCTCATCTGTCTGCAGTGTGGTCTAGAAATAGAGGAGACATAAAATGGCTGTAAAATGGGCCACGAGGAACAAAGTCACTTAGTTTTGGAATCCCAGATGCCTGGTCCTTGAGGTAATCTGGGTTGAGCTTTGGCCTTGTTAAAGAAGAACATTCTGCCTAATCCTCTTTATTTACACAGAGTGTGTGACTCAGATGAACAAAGGTACTTATCCCAGCTTCACTGTAAGTGAATCACCATATGGACAAGCTGTGTAATAACGGTTTAGTAAAAAAGACCCCGGATTAGGAGTCCTAAGACCTGTCTTTATCTCTACTGTCTTCCTTTTACTAGTCTTGAAACAAGAGGATTCTGTATTTAACCTGGCTCAGCCCCTTCTCAGCATAGCTGTGAGACTCCTAAGATTCTGGGCACAAATGCACCCTGAAAACCATCGAGCACAGGAGATGGCAGGAGAAATGAACAGGGAGAATGCCGGTGTCCCAGGATATTTTCCTGAGTCGGTTTAAAAGTCATCCTCTAAATCTTATCCCTCTTAGCTGGACATACTTCAAAAATGGCTAGTCTATCCGAGCCAGGCTTTCTATCCGTCATAACTAATCCTACTCTTCCTTTAGATGTCATTTCCCTTCGCCAAGTCCAACTTTCCTCTCCTCCCACCCCCCAAATTATGTTCACATCTATGAAGTTCAAATAAAAACCAGCAAAATTACCATGTTTTATTTCCATTTATCTGTGTAACCTGTGATTGAACACACACAGACATACACCCTACTTTCCTTCTATACATTTGGAACAGATTCTTCTCTGGCTCTACCTTGAAGTGAAGAAATAATTCCCAGCTGGGGCTGATGGGCCAAGGCAATGACCCAATTTAGCTATTTCAACAATCAAATAAAGCTCTAGAGTATGTGGTTCATGGAGCCTCATTCTTTCTATGTACACATGCTACATTATATATACACATGATTCCTTGAAGAGGCATTATACTCATCTAATGGGAAATAATTCCAAATCACGCGTTTGCCAACACCCCAAACCCGCAGTGGCCCAAACATGCCCCAGAAGCCCAGTTTACCTGCACCGACTTATATGATGTGATGAAAGGAAGCATGAGATGGAAACCTGGGCCGCTGGTGGAAGTCAGGAGGGCACCACCTCTGTAGAGGAGAGAAAGGCAGTTTAGCAAGAGGTATCAATGACGGCAATACTATTTGTGCCCAACTTCTCCACAGCCCCATAAACGTTTCATACAGAGTGACATGTGCCCGAGCCATGTCCACAGACCCCTTCCTCTCAGCTTGACCCTAATATTCTAGGAAGCCTGATGGTAAGACATAAAACCATTATTCATGTTTTTGTGGCAGGAAAAATAGGCATGTGGGCCATGGAATGAAGACAGCAGGATCCCTGGCAATCCTTAACAGAAGAGGAAGTCTGTTTTACTTTTGTCATACCCGTTGAGTTTGTAGCAATGCACGGGGGGCAGTTAAATCCAGTAATACATTTATCAACTAACTGCACTAATATTGGAGCCAAGGGACATGAACAACCAAAAGAATAATTTTAAGAACGCTTTAAAAATCACTTAAATACCTTTTTTGGGGAGTAGAATTACCTTTAGAACCAAGTTATGTGCAAAGGGTAACAAAAATTAAAAGCTTTTTTGGGGGACATATGAGCAGCAGGTGGGGAGAAATAAAGGGGTGAATGGAGCCCAATGAGACTTCTAGAACTTGCTATCGGTAATCCAGAAATAAGCATTTGGGCACATATAAGGAGGCGTTCATAAAGGCTTAAAGCAAAAAAACTTGGTCGCGGAGGTTACTAAAAGGAAAGCAACCCAAGATTTATAAGTGCTTCCTTGATTTGCATTATGAAGGAAGATATACAGTATTTTTTTAAAAAAGAGGATTAAAATAAACAGTGATGCAATGGGCTCCTTTCTTATGAGAACCACTACTCTAGGGCTTGCCTTGATAGATATAGATCAAGCTGAAGGGATTCTTTTTTCCTGAAATGCTAATTTTCAAGAGTGGGTACAAATGAGCAGAGCAGGCTAGCTCCTCAAGTTGCCATCAGGAACCGACGCTCACGGGAGGTAAGCCTGTGGCACCGAGGTGCCTGGGAGGGATGGAGAACACGACGTTTCAGAGAGAATCTGCAAGTACTGGTTTCCTTTAGATTCCGGCTCTAAATCTCTCGACGCATTTATTGTCCACCACCCCTGGCATCAACTTAAGACTACTAAGTTTTATAAACTAAGTATATAGGAATGTGTGTGTATGTCCCTTTCCATGGTCACTGACACCACAGCTCAATCTAAAAAGACTCCTCTATTCAATAGACACAGATAATCAACAGAATCTGCTAGACAGGGACTAGGAAGGAGACATTTAACAGGGAGTTGCAAGCTTCTGTGTCTTCCTTACCTGTAATACACCCCAATATGTCCCTCTTCTATCTTGTGCACAGATGAGAAGAGAGATGCACAAAAGAAACTGGTAGCCACAGCCACAACTGCTCCCAACTGAGCCATCAGCGAACCTGTATCCTAGGGAAAAAGATGCAGGAAAACGTGTGTGGTCCGACATGGAGAAAAGCTACAATGGGGAGAGCACCTCACTAAGCTGAGCTCCCTGGAAGTGGCTCAGACCCAGCCTGTTGTACTACGAACACAAGGCTCGATCTCCAACTCTCTTCATCCTTGTTCTCAGGCAACATTCCCACTCCTCCCTTAGCTGTGGGATCATATTCCCTACCTCCCTGGGGAGGCAGTGGCTCCAGATACAGCCGGGACCCAAGAGAGAACCAGTGCCAATTGGGAAGCGTTCAGAACACAGCCTTCTCTTCCTGTGAACACGAATGTGCTGTCACTGGAGTCACCCATGCTAGTAAAAGGGAAGACAGGCAGCTGCAGTATGTTGCCCAAATTACAGAGGATGTCAAATGACAGGCAGTTGTGGCTATGTAATTCTGGTCAGAGCCTCCCAGTCCTAATTGCCTGCCATTTCAAAGGAAACCATTATTTACTCCTTTCCGATGCTGGAGCGACAGTCAGCATGTGAGCAGAGTTCACATGATTGGATTCTCTGGCCTTTCGTCCACCTTCCCAATTATTCCTTTGGATCTAAACCGGGGAGGGCTCTGAATACACCCTCCCATACACTTGACTGGCACTCTGCACCTGACAGGTCCCCAAGCCCATGGTTAGAGGAGAAAGAGGGTTCCCCAGGGTGGGATGACTAGGATCCTGGGTCCGACTGCGTTCAAGCACCAGGATAAGAAAGAGCTGGCATCTAGAGACTCCTTTCCTGAACAATGAAGGATCTGGAAAAACGATGTTAACTGACAGCAAAGTTCACAGTCTGGCGTGCCTGGGCCCACCCGCGCAGGGCGTGGACTCTGCCTCCCGGGGCTAACATAACTCGCGCTCAGACGTCTGCGAGGCGCTTATTTTACCGTGGCGGACTCCAGCTACCGATCTGCAGCTGCGTCCTTTCTGCAAATGCCCCCCCTCCCCGCCCCCAACCCGCGCCCCTTCCCTGCCCTCTTCCGAGAGGGGGTCGCGCGTCCCAAGCGCCCTAGGGCTCGCGGGGAAGGGACGGAACAGAAAGGGGCTGCTTTCTCGCTCCTGAGGGAGAGAGGATGCTGGGGCGGGGGCCCAGGAGAACCGCTGACGAGCTTCGGCCGGGAGCCGCAACTAGGCCCAGTGCGCACACTAAGGGGCGGGGGCCGCGTACCAGGCTGTCCCTCCAGGCGCTCCGTACTCTTCCGAACCCCCCGTGCAACCGTAGAAACCGCCACGCCCTCTACACGCTACTTCCTTCCGGGCCTGTCGCTTTGATGACGCCATTAGTTCCCGCGAGAAGAACCCCCCTCCCCCCGCTTAGTCCGTCAGCCCCGCCCCCGCGCTCGGAGCGAGTCCGCTCCTGGCCGCCAGAGGGCGCAGCGGCTCGGTCCGTCTGGTCAGGACCTCGGTTTAGGGTTCCCAGGTTGGGGACGGGTGCCGAGTGCCTGGAGAGTACGGGGGCGGGGGAGGACGCTCTTGGTCGCGGGTGCTGAGTGACCGACTGAGGGTGTCGCTTTCCGAGGTTCTAACTTTGGAATTTGCTCCGGATTCCCCCCCCCCCTTAGGTCAAGTGTGTTGTTTTTCGGAACAGGTACCCGCGAGTTGCAACCATTGTAGCCCTCTGCTCGCGCTTGCCTACGGAGCCACTGAACCGAGCACGTCTTTTAATGCATGGATTAGCCCCACGACGTCGTTCATCAACAAAACAGTCCCTATTTTGAATTGCCCTTTATGCTTTTCCAGGAGCCTTGGTCTTTGAGGCCCCCACAGCACCGTCCAGCAGCTCAAGAAGGAATTATTATCCCAGTTTTAGTGAACAGAATCTTGAGCTCAGTGAGGTGCGAGGGTCACAGTGGATGACAGCCCCCTGGGCGCTTCCTTAACATCTGGAGCTTAACTGCCTTTGTAACACCTGTCCGTAATCCTCAGGGCTGGCTGGTGCGCGCCGCCGACTCCCAGGCTGGACCGTAGGTTCCCTAAGGGCCGGGACTGCGTCTGCACTTCGCGGTGCTTAGGTACTCAGTAAATGCAGACTGAAGGCTTAGTGGCACCGGGAGCAGGATCTAGAGCTCATGTGCCCTCGTCTAAGGGCGTCACGTTGTCTGCGCTGCCTTGGCTGTTCAGCAGCATCATATTGGGACATTTCTAATTCAGCCACTGAAGTTATTTTGTTTGCAGCAGAGAAAGAGTCCACTTAATTGCAGCGCTCAGTAAATGAAAAGCTTTTACACAGAGAAGATGGCAAGATGGTGGTGGTAGACAGATTTAGGACACAGTGCAGGGTTTTCCAGGCATCTCTGCTTGGAATTCACCCTGGGTTTGTTCTGGGTGAGTCTGTGCTGGGATGTTTCAGCATTGCATGGTTAGGGCCACAAGTGGGCTATGCGGTGCTGCCTGGGCTGTGCGGTGCTGCCTGGGCTCCCTGTGAGCCCATCTCTGTCTATGAGGGCTCTTGTCTCCCCACCGTGTCTCTACAAATCCCCCCCTCCTCCCAGCTGGCCAGTCTCCTGATCCGATCCGAACCGAAGAGATTTTAGTCTCCATGTTCAGTATAAAATTCAGCTGGGCACTCTTAATAAGTTGTTTAGTTGAGCAAATGAGTCAGAGAAGTGGAAATATTGGGGTTTATCAACCCAAGGAATGGGGCTTAGCCTGCAGCATAAAGGATTTGAGTTAGTTGTAATTTAAGAATTTCCTGACTGTTAAACTTTGGAATGAACTATGAGTAGAAATTGTGGGATTCTGTTCTCAGCAAGCTTTCCGCCAGGCCTGGGCTGTATAACCGTGGTCTTGCCTAGAGGCTGGGGAGGAGCTTCAGTAGATGATCTAGCATTTCTGAAAATCCCTTTCTTAAGGCTCCTGTGATTTTTCTGACAATATCCAGCATTATCAAGCAGATAAGTCTTTGATGATTTCTTTAACAAAAGGGTTTTAAAAATCCATTAAAAAAAAACTTGCAGTAAAGAGTAGTGGTTGAGTGCAGATACTGGACAGACTGCCTGGGTTTAAATCCTGCCCTTTCAGCCCACCCCATGCCTCTTATTAACTGTGTGACCTTGCAAAATGATTTAATCTGTTTGTGCCTCAGTTTCTTCATCTGTAAAATGGAGGTACTAATAGTACGAACCTTCTAGGATTGTAGTAAGTAATAAATGGCAGATCAAGGAAGGTGTGCGCGTGCGCACACACACACACAATGAGATAACAACTCACACCTGTCAGAAAGGCTAGACTCAAAAAAGATAAGAAATAACAGATGCTGGCCAAGATATGATGAGAAGGGAACCCTCGTGCACTGTTGGTAGGAATGTAAATTGGTATGACCACTGTGGAAAACAGTGTGCAGGTTTCTCAAAAAATTTAAGGTAGAAATGCCATATGATGCAGTAATTCCACTACTGGGTATTTACCCACAGAACAGGAAAACACTAATTTGAAAAGATACAGGCACCTCTATGTTGATTGCAGCATCATTTGAAATAGCCATGGTATGGAAACAGCCCAAGTGTCCACCAGCAGAAGAATGGATAAAGAATGGATAAAGAAGAATGGATAAAGTAATGAAACATTGTTCAGCCATTAAAAAAGAACGAAGTTTCGGGACGCCTGGGTGGCTCAGTCGGTTAAGTGTCTGTCTTCCACTCAAGTCATGTTCCCACGGTCCTGGGGTTGAGTCCCACATTGGGCTCCTTGCTCAGCGGAAAGCCTGCTTCTCCCTCTGCCTTTGATGCTCATCCTGCTTGTGCTCTCTCTCTGACAAATAAATAAAATCTTAACAACAACAACAACAACAACGAAGTTTTGCCACTTGTGACAACACGGATGGACATGATGAGTATTATGGTAAGTGAGATAAGTCACACAGAGGAAGATAAATGCCATATGATTTCACTTATATGTGGAATCTAAAAAACAAAACAAAAGAACAAAAACCCTGGGCGCCTGGGTGGCTCAGTGGGTTAAAGAACAAAAACCCAAAAAGTTCAGACTCTCAAATACAGAGAACAAACTGGTACTTTCCAGAAGGGAGGTGGTGGGGGGGGGGCAGGCAAACTAGGTGAAAGGGATTAAGAGGTACAAACTTGCAGTTATAAAATAATTAAGTCACAGAGATGAAAAGTACAGCATAGGGAATATGGTCCATAATACTGTAATAATGTATGGTGACAGATGGTGGCTACACTTAAAGTGAGCACTGAGCAACGTATAGAATTGTCAAATCACTGTGTTGTGCACCTGAAACTAATTTAACATTGTACATCAACTATGCTTCAAGTAAAACAGCACACACAATGTTTGGCACATTTTAAGTGTTCAATAACGTTAGCTGTTGCTGTTTTAAATAGCAAGTTCCGGTAATGTGTTCTTGTCTGTTTGTAGATTTGCAGTATTAATGTGACAGAAGGTGAGAGAAGGATAAGCCTAAAGTTATGTGGTATTGAGTAATAACCAAATGAAGGCTTATCAGAAGGAGAGATAAGGGACTCTGAAATGTGGCTTCAACAGATATTTATTTACAATACAAATTTCATAAAGCATTATCGAGTGCTTTCCATGTACCAGGCCCTATACCATTCTTATTTTATATAATCTTGTGGTCAGCCCTTTGAGTTCAGCTCCTTTCCAGAGGAGGAAGCTGAAGCTTAGAGAAGTCAAGGGATTGCCCCAGAATGCAGAGCTTGTAAATTGCAAAGCAGAATTCAAGTGATCCCAAGAAGAAGATCTGTTTCTTCATTATAGTAAATGGATGAGAAAACAATGATTCAACTTAAAACGCGCGCACACACAGAGTTCCAGCATTAATCTCACATGTAACCTTTCAGGAATGTAGACCAATGGTCAGAAATTGCAAAACCTTTAAAACGGGCCAGTTCATTTTTAGTCGTGGGTTGCCTTAGGATAAAAAAAAAAGTACACCCACCCCAGCCACCCACCTCTCCCTGTCTCTGGATTGCTGTTTGTTTAGTCCTTTTACCGAGCTTGTTGGTGGTGAGAGGGCCAGTCCAAAGGAGAAGAGACCCCTTTTTCTGCACAGTTAGAGCAGAATCATTAATAACCAAGCAAGCCCCAAAGGAACCAGAACCAGGCAACTCTTAAAATCTTGGTCTTTTTTTTTTTTTTTAAAGATTTTATTTATTTATTTCACAGAGGGAGAGAGATCACAAGGAGGCAGAGAGGCAGGCAGAGAGAGAGGGGGAAGCAGGCTCCCCGCTGAGCAGAGAGCCCGATGCGGGCCTGGATCCCAGGACCCTGAGATCATGACCTGAGCCGAAAGCAGAGGCTTTTAACCCACTGAGCCACCCAGGCACCCAAAATCTTGGTCTTCATTTATATCACAAGGTTGGAAGTTGCTGGAAAAAATTTTTGATTTTTCTTCTTTATGCCCTCAAACAGGGAATAAAGGTCTTTTTTCAGGACATTTGATCCCAGTAAGATTTTGGTGACCGTGGGAGGAGAGGAGTGAAGAACTGTATCTGTAATAATGATGAAGGGGGTTACTTCCAACACTCCTCTCTTACTTTCGGTTGGAAAAACCAGGATTGGAGCCTTTTAAGAACAAAAGGATATTTGCTCGGGGCTAATAATGTTTCTTCAAAGGAGTTTGGTAAAGGGATCAAAGAGGAATCATGAAAAAAAAATGGAGTTGGAAGTCGGTTGGAAGTCACTTAAAGATCATTTTGTGATGATATGTTTTTACAGCTTTATTGAGGTATAATTGACCTACAATAAAGTGCATATAGAGTGTACAACTTAATAAGTTTTGACATATGTATACGCCTGTGAAGCCATTACCACAATCCAGATAATGAACATGTGCCTCATGCCCCCACATTTCCTTAAGCCCCTTTACAGTTTCTCCCTCCTGCCCCTCTCCATGATCCTGCAACCCCGATTTTCAAGCAACAACTGATCTTGTCACTGTAGATTAGTTTGCATTTTGTACAATTTTATACAAATGGAATTCATACAATGTGGATTGTTTTGGGGGGGAGGTGTGTCTGGTTTCTTGTAAAAAAAAATATTTTTTTACCCAGAATAATTATTTAGAGATTTGTCCATGTTGTTGAGTATATCAATAGTTCACTTCTTTTTACTGTTGTTTTATTCCATGGTCCAGCTATACAGCAATTTTTTTACCCATTCATCTGTTGATGGACATATACATCGTTGCCTGTGATTTTAGTACAATCCATTTATATCACTCATGGAAGAACAGAAGGCAAAGGGGAGGAAGTCTCCAGGGCAGGGATTTGGTCAAGGTTCACAGTGCATTTGGGGAGTGAGAGAAAGCAACTTGCCGCTCTGGGAAATGTCCAAGAGACCTGATGGTTTGAAGTGTGGGTTGGCTTCTTTTGCCTGGGATGACCATTCTTTTGACATCTTTGAATCCATAGTTGTATTAGGAGTTAAAAAAAAAGGTTGTATGTATTTTTTCTGTATGTATTTGTCTATACATCTCTTTGTTTCATTGATAGACTCCTTTTTGCAATAGACAAAGAGGTACCTTAGTTACTTGGCATGTGAATCTTGGAGGGTAAGGGAATCCATGTTCCATTCCAGGTCAGTCTTTTTCCACCTGGATTCCTCATTTCATCCCTCCTCTGTCCTCAGGGACTGAGAGCTTTCCATCATCTCCTCACTCCACCATCTCTTTGGACGTGGGGTGAAGACAAACCAGTCGTGTTGCAAACTGAACTGCTAGGTCCTCTCAGACGCACTTCTCCCACGAAAGGCCCCTCCCAACATGCACTAAACCCCTCAAGCCAGTCAGTCAGCCTCTACCTTAATCTGCCCCATTCATTCAGTCCCCAAGTTCTCATTGTTCCAGTATCTCCTCTCCAGATACTGTCCTAGTTCAGGGCTTTATCTTTTCTCACTTGGATTATGATAAGAATCTGCCTTTAGGTGTGCCTGGGTGGCTCAGTTGGTTAAGCGTCTGCCTTTGGCTCAAGTCATGATCCCAGGGTCTTTGGATCAAGCCCCTCATCGGTCTCCCTGCTCAGCAGAAAGCCTGGTTCTCTCTCTCCCACCCCCCCACCCCCGCTTGTGCTCCCTCCTAGCTCTGTCAAATAAATAAATAAAATCTTAAAAAAAATCTGCTGTTAATAATTTCCTTACCTTGTCCCTTACCCTTAAATGGGTGCATTTCCCGCACTGTGCTCCATGTGATCTTCCTGTACCTTTTCTGCTTAAAAACCTGATCATAGGGCACGTGGGTGGCTCAGTGGGTTAAGCCTCTGCCTTCGGCTGAGGTCATGATCTCAGGGTCCTGGGATCAAGGCCCACATCGGGCTCCCTGCTCAGAGGGCAGTCTGCTTCCCCCTATGCCCCTCCCCCTGCTGGTACTCAGTCTCTCTCAAATAAATAAATAAAATATTAAAAAAAAATCCCCAAACCTGAGCCTGTGGAGAAAAAACTTCCCATCTCTTAGGAATGTGAGTCATATACGATCTTCAGTGAGGTGGTTCCCCTACCTACACTTTCAGCTTCTGTGATATTATTCCCTGGCTCTTGTGTGCATTTTACCACACCAGCACTTACTCATCCTTCAAGACCCTTCTAAATGCTTCTTCTTTGTGTTTTCGCAGCATCGGTGCATTCTCCTTCTAGGGCACCCCCTCCAATATGCTCAAACATTCTGGTTATGTCCGTATGCATCCTGGGGATGGAAGCTCCCGGAGAGCACAGGATTCTTTCTATTCCTCTTTGTGTCGCCCACCCCCACCCCCACCCCGGCGGTTCTGACTAAAGTCCTAGCATATAAGCAGCTCTCAATACGTGCTTATTGAATGAAATAGTACACGTCACGTGACCCTGTGGGATGTAAAACGCGCTTTCAGTGACATAAGCTCATCTGAACCTCTTTTTTTTTTTTTAAAGATTCTATTTACTTGACAGAGAGAGAGAGAGAGAGAAAGCGAGAGAAGGAATACAAGCAGGGGGAGTGGGAGAGGGAGAAGCAGGCTTCCCAAGGAGGGGGGGAGCCCGATGCGGGGCTGGATCCCAGGACCCTGGGATCATGACTGGAGCCGAAGGCAGACACTTAAAGACTGAGCCACCCAGGCGCCCCTCATCTGAACCTCATAACAGTCCTTGAGAATAGTATGACTCTCACCCCACCTTAGAAACAAGGACACACGGGTGAGCTGGGTAAGTCACTTCCTCATGTGATTGTTGATCCAATATTCCCCTCTCCCCCACGCTTGTGAATTTGGAAAATGTCAGTGTATCAGGATAGCAGTTTAGTTCAACTCCATCCACTTTTATTAAACACCTACTAGCTGCGAGCTACAGTCCTACATGTTGAAAGCCTGGAGGAGAGAGGCCACCTGTGCCTGCTAAAGTCCAAGGGCAGTTTTCTCAACTCTGCTCTTAACATTTTAGGCTGGAGAGTTCTTTCGGGTTCTTTTGTGGGGGGAAGGCTATCCTGTGCGTTGTTGGAACCCCTATCTCTAGATGCCACTAACGACTTCTTCCTCCCCCCCCAGCTGTGACAATCAGGTATGTCCCCAGACATTGGCAAATGTCCCCTGGGTTGATGGTGGTGATGTGACAAAATTCCCCCTAGCCAAGCGCCACCGTTGTATAGCAAGACTTAGAAACAGGGTTCGAGAAAGGAAGAGCAAGCTTTTCCAGGCATGAGAGATGTTGTCCCGGTGTGGTTCTGTGTGGGCCAAGAGAGTCTGGGGAGCGGAGTGTGGACGGGGAGGCCCTGAGTGTGGACGCAGGGAAGCAGAGCCCGGGAATCAAGGATGGGGGGCTGGTGGGGTCCTAGAGAACCTGTGAGGATAAAGCCCCTGGGCTGGAGGCCGGGAGGGGTGAAACATTTGGGTATGGGTGGGACATGTAGTCTCAGCTAACTTCCTGAACTGAATTCCAAAGAAGGAAGATCTGCCTCAGGGAGCGGCTGGACTATAAATCCTAGAGGGGAGGTCTTTAATGCCACTTAGAAATCAGGCCTGAAACACCCATTATGTTTGTCAGTCCACATTTTAGTGTTCTTAAGTAAGTGTGCAGGGTGTGGGGGAAGAAATATGGCAGGTATTTGATTTAAAAAGCTTGCACAGATTTAATGTCCTGATAAAATGTATTAAATCTTTTAAGGTTTTAATGAATCTAGTATGTGTTTCATAAATCAAGAACTCTGCTAAGCCGTCTCCTGGTTTAATAAGAGTAAACTAGGAAATTGCTGTGAGCAGAAGCAAAATACATTTATATCACATTGAAAAGTAATAGAGTTTTAAGCTGAGGGGGTCTTCCTGGGCTTTTTAAGCTGTTTGCTTATTACATTGCTCCAACTCCTTCAAATATTAAACCCCAGGCAAACACATGCTTAACCGTATCAAGATGTGAACTAGCACAAAGGTAAGGATTATTTGTAAGAGAGCAGAAAACAAAGCTGCTGTTTCCTCACCCGGAGACCTTGGACCAAGTTGATTTCTGCCCTGGAACATGGCTTTGTGTATATCTGGGTTTAAGGTGGTTGGTTAAAAAGCATATTATTAACTGTTATTAGATCCCTTCTCCTAAATTCCCTCACCCCTCCATCCTCACCTCCTCAACACATTCTCGGGACTGAAGTGGTAAGTGTATAAACTACTTGAATTTTACAGCTAACTGCCGAGTGAGTGGCTTGTTAGGGCTGCTGGTCAGAATGTCCGGACCAAGCAGGCAGAAGTGTCTTCCCCTTGTCTTAAATCCAAGGGCTGTAATGTTTGCTTTTCTTCCTCTGCCTTCCTTTTATTTTCATGAACTCCCCCAGTCCCATGGCTCAAGCTCCCGCAGGGGTGGGGAGGAGGTGCGGGAAGGAGGCGCATCGCGGTGTGGGTGTAACAGATGGGTCTCTGTGAGCAGGGCTGGAGATCGAAACCCCTGTTCCTCAGCCTCCTTTGTGGACGGGGCAGGTTATGGGTGAGATGGGTGGATCAGGGCACTGGGGAGAGGTAGTGATGGAGGAAGAAGTTGGAGGGGGGGAGGCTGGAACATTCCTGTGCACAAAAGCTGGCAGAGCTTGTGAGCTCTGCAGGGGAGGGAGCTGGCCCCATAAAGCTCAGTGTGGAGAAGCCTGTCCAACCTCATTAGCTGTCACGGGCAACAATACTGATCTGGCAATAAAGGCGATTCCAAACCTGTTGGTCATTAATCACCCGCCTGACAGTTGCGAATGGAAGTGGAAAAACCTCATCCCCCTCTACCCTTCCCTTCCTCCCCTGGCCCAGTTCTGGGGTTTCAAGTTACCTCTCCGTATATATGGAGTTCGCTGCTGGGGGCTGCCTTTTTCCCCTTTGGCTTTTCAAGGGGACCCTTTCAGTGTGGAGAGTCCACAGGTTGGCCGGAGCCTGGCAGACCACGGTTCTGCACAGAGACCAAGGAGCGAGGGGGAGACAGGAGGTGGCTTCAGAGGTCAGCCCTGGGCTGTGACCCCTCTGGGATCCAGGGCTGGGCTTTGGCAAGTCTGTGGGGTTGGGGAAGCCTGTCGTCAGCACTCTGGCCTGTCTTTCCACACCCTCCCCCTCGTTCCCTGGCATCCCCCTCCCTCCCTCCTTCAGCCACTAAGTGCCAACATATTTCCCTGTACGTTCCTTTTCCCTCCCCTTCCTTGCCCCCACCCTCTGTTTCCAAGTAAGCTAAGCAAGTCCTCCGCTCAGGACAAGTTTTCATCTCGGTCCTGCACATCTCGCCCTGAATGTAAGCCCGTGTCCCTTCCCAGAGGCGCGGGTACCGTCAGCTTCATCCCTAAGGTGGCGGGTGGTGAGCAGTGACTTTGGCGATAGCGCTGTTTTGCGTACGGTACGTAGGTGCAATCAGCGGGTGGGTCGCGGCGAGGAGGGAGAGGACTGGCCCCGGATGCGCTGGCGCCCCTGGCGGCGACTGCTGGGAAGTGCGCCTCGGTTGCTGGTCGACTTGGGGCCGGTCCAGGGAGGGGAAAGCCGAGAAAAGCGGTGTGCTAGAGAGAGCATCTCCAGACCAGACCAGCGGAGGACGCCCATAGCCTTCAAGTTGCTGGCATGCTCTTCAGTGTCCTTGAGCCAGGCTGGCTTTTAGAGCGAGGATGTGGGGGCAAGAGGAGTGTGAAGTATTAGCCAGGAACTTCTGAACCGGTAGCCTGAATATAATTGGTATACTTCTTGGCTCTTTGGATGGGCAGGCGCAAGACAGAGTAAACTGAATTCTAACAACCTGGCAGGGGGAGAGATTGCAACATAAATTTCTCAGTGGTCTAAAATCGTCTAGTTTCCCCGGACTTTTCTGATTCCTGTGGGTTCTGACTGATCCTGGCCATGCCCACATCTATTGGCGCTGCCTGTTCTCCCAAGGGCAGGGGGCAGAATCATCTGTCCACGGCGCCGATCCATCCAGACTACTTCTACAAAGACAAATTCCTATGACAAACTAATAGAAACAAAATGGAAAAAAAAAAGGACAGACACGATAATAGTTTTTTGAGGCTCATTTTCCAATATCCTTTATACCCCTTTTTCTCTTACTCCCTATTTCCCCCCTAATAGTATGGCCGTCCTTACCCCCCAGCTGTGCATTAGAGTCCCTTGAGGGGCTTTTACAAAATAGTGATGCCTCCACCACATTCCCCTGATACTCTGATAAAATTGTCTGGGGTCAGGCCTCCACGTGGAGTTACTGTTAAAAGCTCTTCAGGGGAGTCAAATCTCAGCTGGGCTGAGAAGTACTGCTGTAATATCTTTAAGTTCAGCATGTCCATTCATACCACACAGTCTCTTTGTCTCTGAGGTTTCCCGTGCCTGGACTGCCCTCCCCCTTTCTCTCTGACTGAGGACCCAACCAGTGGGAGCCACGGGCGTCAGGGGCCACTCCTGAGCAATGCTGACGTCGTTCAAAGGAGAGAAGCAGCGAAAGACGTCCCTAGTAATACTCTGTGCATAGGTAGTGTTTTTATTTAAAGACTAAACTGTCTGATACAAAGTATATGTGCTCTAAGGAGCCCGGGGGAGAGAGAAGTCAGGGAGGGCTGGGATAATCAAGGAAGACTGTATGGAGGGAGGGGATGGGGGCTGAGCCTTGATGGGTGGGTAGGGTGTGGGTAAGGGGACAGCAAGGGTAGAGGGCTGCGGGCAGAGGGCATGAGCGAGTGAGTATTCGGGGGCTGGGGTGATGCAGTCAGGTGACGCATGGGGACAAGGACAAGTTCTGCTTGATCAGATGGAAGGCTCCGCCTCCTTCCAAGGCCCCTGCAGCATGACTGCGAATCCCATGTGGCCAAGTATCTTTGTGTATTGTTCAGCTGTGTGTGTGTGTGTGTGTGTCTCCTTCTAACCATCAGATCTGTCAGCAGCTGGAAGGCAGGGACTATACTTCATGTAAATTGGGACCGGTCATTCAATTCTGTTTACATCAATTCAACTCAACTCAATTCAATTCACTATATATTTAGCGAGTGCCAGCTCTGTGCTTTTGGGATTCAACAAAATAGGTCAAGGCACTGGCCCTTCTGAGCCTGGATGCTAGCAAAGGCATTAAACAACAATGAATACAATAAATAATTTACAGAAAAATTACATAGTCTCGTGAAAGGTGGTAAGGACCACAGAGAAAAGAAAAAGAGGAACAGGATAAGGGGATCAGGGATGAGCGTGTGGGGGTAAGTAGGCATGTGTGCCTAAGTGTGTAGAGTTTTCACATGGAAGGTATTAAACAGAAGGTTAGACCAGGTCTCTCTGAGGAGGTGAGAATTGATCAAAGGCTTGAGGAGAATGAAGGAGCTGACCACATGGCTCTGCAGGAGAGAGGTTTTCCAGGCAGAGGGGACAGCTAGAGCAAAGCCCTTATGTGAGAGCCTGTCTAATGGGCTGAGGGGAGGTGCGGAGGGCACGAGGCTGGAGCCCACAGCGCTGGGAGAGGAGCTGGGAGGGGAACGGGGTGGGGGCTGGCTCATGTGGGGTCTCAGAAGGCACCCTCTGGACTTTGGCCTCCACTCCAGGTGAGATGGGAGCCCTCTCAGTGTTTCAAGCAGATGAGTGACGTGATCTGGCTCTGGGGCTGCATTGAGGACAGAAGATGGGGTTGGGGTGGGCTGGAGCAAGGACGGAAACGAGGAGATCTTCTGTGGGATTGATTGCTACACACACGGCCGAACTCATGCAACTGGGTGAAAGAAGACCTTCAAAAATAGTCACAGACAAAGGCTCCACATTATGCCTGTGTAAGTTCATTAAGAGCTTTATTAGAAGATGTACATTATTTAGATTTTTGACCCGACTGAATAAGCCTGACCATCCAGCTTATGCACCAGGCTTGGCTTCAAAAGACATTTCTCTCACCTAATCAACACGTAATGATTTGTCATTGTCAGTAAAGAATGTGACCGGCTTTGGAGCTGGTTTTCAAAGTATGCCAAATCGTTTAGAGCAAGATAAGGTATTAGAATAAGAGTAGATTGTTCCAAAGTAACTGTTTTGGATGGGACAGTATGTATTTTGATATCTAATTCCTGCTATGTTCATTAAAAAGAAATTCTATTACTTTCTAGTGTTTCTCCAGTATTTCCCCTACGAGTGAGCAGAGGCTTGGTGCTCCGCACACGCCATGCTCTGTAAGTAGTTGAGGAATGGAATTAAGCCCCGGGCATGCTGGTTTGTGCTAATTTGCAAGGCAGCATTAAAAATTCCGTTTGAATTTCCCGATCCAACTCATTTTAAGGGGGCAAACTACCCTTTTTCCTCAAGAGAAATGAGATGCATATTTGAGAGAGGTCCATTCCCTTCCGTTCCTAAAAAGCAAAGGTGACTTCTTTCCTGTGATTTTCTTACAAGTCCATTTAAGTGAATGAACAGCCCTGGGAGGGAACCAGGCTGTCACCTAGTAAGCAACACCACTGAGTGGCCTCTGTGAGTGTTAGTTACTGAGAGAGCATACGGAAGACATAGAAGCCACCGTCTCTGCCCTCACACTGCCCCCAATCTGCAGAGAACAACAGGAATCACAAAAACAAGAGGACACTTGCAAAGACATGCTGGTGGGTGACAGGAGGGAATGAGACTGTTTAGTACCCTGTCTGTGCATCATTTGAAACTTTTCAACCTATTAAACTATCCATTATCTCATTTCATGTGGCCCTCCCAATAGTTCTCTGAAGTAAAACCGTGGACTATTACAGCTGAAAGGGGCCTTAGGAAGCATCATTTTGATCCAATCCCCTCCTCTACCAGGAGGAAACCGAGGCACGGATGTAGGATGTCAAGGTCACAGGAGCACTGAGGTGGGGGAACAGCCTCATTTGGCCGGGTGTGGTGTGGTGGTGGGTGGGGGGGAAGCAGCTAGTGGAAGAGCCCCTAACGGTTTGCTGCTTCAAAGAGGAGAGGCCTAGGCAGGGGAGTTGTGGTGGCTCATGGAAAGGGGTTTGGAAGGTTGGGCCACAGCCGGGGTCCCCTGGGCAAAGAGTCTCAAGAAGAAACATTAGCGTTTAATGATTATTTTCTGAGGCTAACCCTCCGACAGCTAGGGCGGCAGGCCCCGGGCCATCTGGGAGGTCAGGAACGCCTGACAGAATGCAGGTCAGTGGCGGCCTATAATCACACAGGGCCTCTGTGATGAGCTGAATTCCTCAGCACGGTGCACTGAGGTACTGACCCCTGGACCAGAGCGAAGACTCCAGACCTGGGACCCCCAGGTCCACAGGGGAAAGTCGCCTGCTCTTGCCTTTGACTCAAGCCTTCCAGCCTGTAGCGGGGAGGGACCAACAGGGGTGAGGCTCACGAAGCCGCTCAGGGCCTTCCCGTGGTAGTGAGGCCTGGGACAGGCCGTCCCACAGTTTCACCCTGCCCCTGCTCCAGGTGGAAAGGAGCAATGAAAGCACAACGGGGGCCACATCGACGACCTCCGAGTGTTCCAGCCATGGTTCAGAGGGCCACAGGATATGAGGCAAGGTCACGGGACAGATGCTGTGGCCGAGGGGGACCTGGGGACCCTGCTGGACGTAGCGGTTCAGTGGACAAAGGTCAGGGGACTTCCAGCAGTATCGGGCCCTGGGTCGGGCCTGCTACCTGTGTGTGGCTTCCTGGCCAGGTCATTTAGAGCTTATCAAACTTTATCAAACTTTGACACACATGCATATATCTGGGGATCTTGTTCAAAGGCAGATTTAGAGCCACAGGTCAGGCGTGGGGTCATGGTGATGTCACTGATGTTAGGGCCACACTTGCAGGAACCAGGCTTTAAAGGGGGAATTAATGGCAATTCAAATAGTCAAAGCCCTCACTTGGATAATGGTCTTGCTAGCACTTTCTACCTGAGGGTTTCCATCTTTCAAATAGTTTACATATTTCCTGCCTTTTCTAGACATTTCTAGCCCGACTCTGAGCTGACCTCCCCTCTGAATGTTGAAGGCACCGACCACCTCCTGAGGCCCATTTGGCACTTAGCATCCACTGTCCAGGCTGTTCTTCTGTGTCCGTTTGCTATTTCCCCAACAAGAGTGCTGGTTACCTGGGTCTCACCTCCTTCTCTGTGTCCCCAAAAGGCCAAACCACAGATGGTGACTAGAGCCAGGCCTCCTCGAGCACAGACTCCTTGCAACGAGCCCCCATCTCCTTTTCTCTGCACCCTTTGTCACCTCGCTCAGCTGGCCTGCAGAACCCTCGCTGGGCCAGCCTCTCTGTCCCTATTGCCAGGGGCTCTTGTTCTAGAACAATAAGATGGATTCCGTTCCTCTCCTAAGAGTGCGTGGAGTTCCGGAATGGGGGTAACAGTTCTCTCTTGGCAAAGGAGAAGCCGCCCAGTCAGGCGGGCCAAGGGACCATTGATCTGAGTCCAGTGAAAAAGTGGCTTCTCGGGCGCCCTGGATCCAGGCCCACTTCTAGACAACTTCTTCTTTCAACTCTCTTTCATGTGTTTTCCCTTCACAAACATGCCAGTTCCCAGCTGCCCCTGAGAGACAGCGGTGCTGCTGGTGGGTGGTGGCGGGGAGACCACAGCGGTAGTCAGCAGCGCTGATGGGGTGGGGAGGGGTATCGGGAGCCTCCGCAGGATCAGAGGCTTGCCTGCCAGGGACAGAGGTCATCTTGCAGGTCTGCGATACAGTCCGGTGGACTCACTCCACCTGACTCGTGGGATCACACAGTTACACACATATTGAAACAGAGATGTCCCTGGAGGGCAAATTCACACACCGACATCTTACCCCTTTCTTCTGCCCTTTATACCTCCCTCCCTCCCTCCCTCTCTCTCTCTCTCTCTCTCTCTCTCTCTCTCTCTCACACACACACACACACACACACACACACACAAATACTTAACCAATTAAATCTGTTGAGTGCTATTTGCAGATGATGGTGTGGAATTGTGCTGGACTTGTGTCCGGCCTCATTAAATGTCAGCATTAACAATACGGCACTTGGCAATCAAGGCTGCTCTGTGGCTGTTAGTCATTAATCACCATCTGACAGTCTTGAATTGGAAACGAGGAGCCTGTTCACATGTGCTCTGTGTACCTAGTTACCCTCTTGGTAATCAGTCTCGGAAAAGTTTTCTTTGACTCCCTGCCCGCGAGGAGGGCCTCTGTCCTGGCAAGGGGGCAGGGGGTCATTAGGCTCTGCTCCCCTCTCCCCCTCCTCCTCCTCACAGGGAAAAGAGGTTGAGGTCCTAAGAAAACAGGGGGGAGAGGAGCATATTGTTTTTGGCCTACTCTTTCCCCTCTTAGGCCTGTTTTATGTAGCCTTGTTTTTATATTCTGGCCCAATGGCCAGGAAAATTCTTTTTCTCCCTCAAGGAATCCTGAAAGACGGCAGGGAAGTCAGTTCTGCTCCAAAAGCTGGTGTGGTAAGTTTGCAAATGCGTCCTCTCCAAGCTGCTCAGGTGTGGACCTCTGTCTGTCAGAAGGGGGTGCTTGGCTGAAGTCGGGCGGGCTTCCAGCAATGTGGGTCTGAATGTCCACAGGTTTGCTGGGTCCCTTTGCAGAATTGAGAGCAAGGACTTTTTTCTCCTTGGGGTCCCTTCTTGGCACCTTCTTACAACCTTATTAATTTATAGGTTTATTCAAGAAATCTCTGTCAAGTGCCTGCCGCCTGCCGGGCACAGACCTGATGCTAAGAGTACAGCAGTAAACACGGGGCACAGTCCCTCCCCTCATGGTTGTGGCTTGTGGTGGGTGAGATAAGGATCAAATAGAGAGTCGGTACTGAGGCAGGATTGCTCTTTAAAGGACCTGACTTCCAGGTCCTCCCTGGAGGCACCAACCCTGGAGTTGCCATTCCTGGGAAAATGTTCATGCTCCAGAGCTTTCCTGATCAGTCCCCTCAATAGTCTGATGTCCCATTCCCGGTAGCCTTGCCCGCCATCTGTTAGGTATGGGCTGTTCCCAAACAGGTTTAGTGAACACTGTTGTCCTAAGAGGGGTGTCTTCTTCCTCTACCCCATTCATAGCACACTGTTATGTTCTTTTTTTTTTTTTTTTCAGAGCTTTGCTCCTTAACTCCAAGAAATGAGTCAAGGGGTGTGGGGAGTTCCAGCCACCATGGCAAATTGGTAGAGGAAAGAGGTCACTGACTGCCCATGACTCAGCGGGCATCCTCTGCTTGCCTCTAGGGTTTCCCACAATAGTCAAGGTCCTCAGAGTGCGCCCTGTGCCCTCAGGACCACCCCTCCTCTTCTGGGCATGGGGACACCAGTGAGAGAAGGGAAGGCTTCCGGAGCAACTGGCCACTGGTAAGGGGCGGGCATCTTTTTTTCTCTTTCCTGATTGCTCTTTTGTCCCTCTTGTTCTGTCTTTGAGTTTTACCTCCTGGGTCTCTTCTCTCATCAAACTAGTGTCTTCAGCTCAAAGATGTTGACAACTGCTTAAGCTCTTTAGCTCTTTTCCAATTAAATGGAATTCAGCAAGCAGTTGTTGTCTGCATTATGCCTGGCACTGTCCTAAGATGTGTGTGTAAAAGACCCTTCCTGCCATTAGGGAATTTATGGTGCAGTGAGAGGTGATGAAGGGTTCTAACATATAGAAGGACTATTTGAGAGATAAAATAAGGATCTCAAGGGATTCAGAGCAAGGGGAAACCGCAACTGATTGAGGTTAAAAAAAAAAACAAGACCCGGGTGCCTGGGTGGCTCAGTGGGTTAAAGCCTCTGCCTTCGGCTCAGGTCATGATCTCAGGGTCCTGGGATTGAGGCCCGCATCGGGCTCCCTGTTCAGCGGGGAGCCTGCTTCCTCCTCTCTCTCTGCCTGCTTCTCTGCCTACTTGTGATCTCTCTCTCTCTTTTTGTCAAGTAAATAAATTAAAAAAAAAATCTTAAGAAAAAAAAAACCAAGACCCCTGAATTTGTGAGGGGGGGGTAGGCTTTTTAGGAGGAAGGAACAACAACTGGTTGCAAGAGCTGGATGTCTAGGAAACAGTGAGTCATCATGCTTGGCTCCTGTGGAGTTTCCAGCAGGGGTGGGTGGAAAGGTGTTGGGGGCCATTCTGTGGAGGACTTGATTGCTAGGTTAAAGGTTTGGCCTTGATTAGACAGTGGGGAGCCAATGGAGGCCTGTGGGTTTCCAAGACTAAGAAACACATTCTTCTGTATTTCATTAAAATATTATCTTTCTGGAAGAGAGAAAGCCAGGTCTCCCACAAGCTTCACTCTTGGGCAAGAATCTTGTAATTATATGTTAATTTGTGTCATCGTTAGTTCAATTTCTGTCTCCATCAGCAGCTGCCCACATCACAGTTCCAGGAGTTAGAGAACTTCAAAACTGGGCACCAGGGCATCCCTGAAACTCCAGGGCAAGGTCCTGTCAGCCCCAGACCAGTCTCCATTCTCCCTCTCACTTGCCAAGGTGGTCATCGGTGCTCTGGACCGTGGAGTGACTGGGTGGTCAGGGCTCTTCCTCCACACCCCTTGCTTCCCTTCTCTTCCCAGCTCCTCTCCCTTCTGGTTCTTCCAGGGCTTGGGCTGAGTTACTGAGTTTTTGTCATTCCATGGAAGCACGGCTGCAAGGGAAAGCACCTCCAACCGACAGGAGCGACAGGAGCGACAGGAGCGTTTGGCTGATGTTCAGGTGTGGCTTTCCCCAGCCTGAGACACTCTTCCTTCTTTACCTGGCTGTCCCTGCTCAGCCTTCAGGTCTCAGCTTCATGGTCATGATCCCAAGGAGGCTCTCTCTGACCTTAGTTCTAAACAAGGATTCCTTGCTACACCTTCTCTGGATGCACTGTAAAAAACCCTCTCCTTTTCCTTCATTGCTACTACTGCAGTATATAATCCTGCATTGATCTGTTTCATTTTTTTTTCTTCTCATGAGTCTCTAAGCTTCATGAAGGCAGGGGCTGTGCATCTTTTTGCGCACTACTGTACGCTCAGAGTGGAGCCCAGTGTCTGGCAGGTAGTAGGTGCTCAGTAGATAGTACTGAGTGAAGGCACTGATGGAGCTGGGTCCATCTGGTGGCTGGAGAACCTGGTCCCTGACTGGGCCATCTGTAAATGGTGGTTTTGGGCATTTACCCAACAGCCTGGGGGCGGGTAAACTATGGGCTTTTCCCTCTCTCTTTTTCAGAAGGAAAGGGAGAGAAGAAAATGTGGAGTGAGGAGAGTAAGTATGGCTTGGTATTCTTGGAAACCCTCTCTCATGGCCTGGCTCCATGGATTCTGTTCCACAGGAGAGCATGGGTGATGCCACTGGTTATAGGGACTCTGCTTCTCCTCCGATGGAGTCCCCGGACCCTGGAGCCTGGCTTGAAAAGGAATGTATGGATGTTCTGAAAAGAAAGAGCACATTCCTGACCCCAGCTCCCTGGCGCTGGTCTATTCCTGAAGGACTCTGAGCTTGGGAAGCACGAAGAAGTTTTGGGCAACCTTCTTTCACCCTGAGCGTGGTGAAGCTGCACTCTGCTGGGGAAAATAGGAATGAAGAAGAGGAAAGGAGGAATAGAGTTTCAAGCGGGGCTGGTCTGAGGCAAGCAGCAGAGGGGAAACGTAGTATTGGGGTGGGTGGGAGAACACTTTTCTTTCCTTCTCTTCCTTCCTTCCAGGTGCTCTCCTCACTGAGTGAGCTTGGGGGCTGTGAGAGCTGGAGGAGGCGGAGTGGAGGACAAGGCCCTCAGGACATGAGGCAGGGAGGCAGGGAGGGAGGCAGGGAGGGAGGCAGGGAGGCTCTTTATCCTAATGGCGGTTCTCGAGCAGGGCTGGGAGTTACAGGGATGGCTGTGGTTGTTTCCATGACTGGGGGTTGCTACGAATGAGTAGCGTCTTGAGACCGAGGGTGCTAAGTCTTCTGCCCTACGCCAGAGGGTCCTGCTCAACAAAAAATTGTCTTGCTGCAATGGCAGTCGCACCCCATCTGAGACACAGAGCGAGACGAGTGAGGAGAAGCAAGGACTTTAAGGCTTTATCTGTCTGGGGCCTTAGACACTCCGTGGTTTCTGTCCCCAGGGCTCCTGAGGTCCGTGGAGAAAAGGCGGACAGGACTCCCCTGTCTACTGGAACGTGTGACATGGCGCTCAAGGAGAACCTGGGTGACTGTCCTGTTTGGTGCCCTCTCAGCCCTCCTCCTGTGCCCCCGAAATGTGCCAAGCTGTCCAGCGGGCCCCGTTTGCTCACGCCAGGCCTCACTCCACCGTGATGGTTAACTTTTTCCATATGCTGGGGCTGCTCCAGCGTCCGAAAGTGAGGGAGGATGGGAGAGAGATGTGTGGCCGCAGTGGCCGCGGGGATGTCCGAGGGCTGGTGGGAGAGGTTTTTTTGGGGGGCGTCGCCGTGAGGGGGAAGCGCGGGGGTAAGTCAATGGCAACACGTTCTAGCCTGTTGGGAGGACGGCTGTTGGCACCAGGAGAAATCCATCCAGCGCAGCCAACCCTCATTAATCATCCGGGCGGCTGAACTGCCAGCTCCTTTCAAGATCTTTCAAGAAGGGTTTTCACCCAAAATAGAGTTGAAAATGTGCTGGGCCCTACTCAGAATCTCATCAGTCTGGGCATTATGGGAATTGTCAGGCAGGCTGTGACAGACAAGGCCCACTCTGTTCAAGGGGTCCTGACTCCCACGGCCTGTCATATCAAGCGCCTGATCAAATTTGACAGCTTCATTTGTACCTACAGAATAGATAAAAGGGGCTGTTCATTGAAACAAATGGAGGGGAAGGGGTGGGGGGGAGGGAGGTGAGAGGGAGTGTGTGTGTGTGTGTGTGTGCGTGTGTGCGTGTGTGTGTGTTGGGGGAGGAATGGCATTGGGGGGTGGGACAGAGGGGAGGGTGATGTTATGAGCATGGGGTGCAAAGGAGGGTGCTCTCCGAGAACATTTGCTCCAATGCTCCCTGAGAAGGGGACGGGGGTCAGGGAAGACAGGTGAGTATCAGGAAGGGGATGGGCATGGAGGCCCACCTATCACTGCTACCCTCTCTGTGCTCTGCCATCTGACGCTGTCACTGGGGCCAGGAAGGTGGGCCCTGGGAGGAGGGGCGTCCAGGGTGGGTGCTTGTAGCTGGGTGAGCAGGACCGGCATATGCAATGAATATTTCAATTCCGAGCCTTGAGCTGAAGTGTGCAGAGCCTCCTTTACTCCACCGCAGCCCCTTCACTGTGCTTACCTGCGCTCTGTCTGCCCTGAGGCTATTGCCCTCCTGTGCCAGGGTTGGGGCTGCTGGGTTCCACCCCTGTGCTGCTGGTGGTCCCCGAAGCTCGGACTCCCTTGAGCCATACTTGACGGACGAATCCTTCTGGCTCCCAGGGTGCTTGGGACGCCTAGCACTTTCTGTGAGTCCCCTTCATGGGTTAATGTCAGACCTCGTTTCACATTATTAGCATGTGTTTGTACAGTTTTCCCTACTAGACTGTAAACACTTTGATAGGAGGGGCCGTGTCTCATCCATCTTCTATCCTTTGATAGCGCTTAGCATAGGTAGCAGGTTCTCAAGAAATATTTCCCCAAGTACGAGTGCACTGCAAAGTTCAGGTGTGACCGTCAGGAGGTGAGCCTGGGGTCACGGATTTAAAGTTCTTTTCTGACCTATAGTCTTTAGAGGAGAGGGTCTGAAGTTGGCAAGGCTCTGCCTACCCTATCCCCACCCACCTGGAGCCTTTGGAAGATTTAGAGAGAGTCCCCCTTCGACGCTGACACCAGGCCAGGTGTCATGGCAGCCGTGGAGACCCAGCTTGCCCCCTTGGCCAGATGCTCTCATGCAGGACACCAGCCTCCCAAGGGTACGTGGTGGCCCTTGGTGCTGGAGTACAGGTTTTGGGAGTCAGATAGACTTGGTAGGGATCTTGCTTCTAGGGCTTACTGGCTTTGTGACCTTGGGCAAAGTGTGTTCAATAAGAGACTCACCACAGAGAATTGCCGTCAAGAGTAAATGAAACCTTGTGTGGAAGGTGCTTAGCACAGTGCCTGGCACACAGTGAGCACTCCATCAGAGCTGGAGATGGAGATGGAGAAGGAGAAGGCCGTGTTGGATCTCTGTTGCCCAGACTGTTTTCCTTTCAACTGAGAGCACTTACAACTGTATCAAACAGCACTTGTTTGCCAGTGACTTTTATTTTTTTTAAGATTTTATTTAGTTATTTGACAGAGAGAGATTACAAGTAGGCAGAGAGGCAGGCGGGGGGGTGGGGGGAAGCAGGCTCCCTGCTGAGCAGAGAGCCCAATTCGGGCCTCGATCCCAGGATCCTGAGATCATGACCTGAGCCGAAGGCAGAGGTTTAACCCACTGAGCCACCCAGGTGCCCCGTGCTAGTGACCTTTGATCATTATCATGTTCCATCAATCTTTCCTTTCTAAAGTTTATCGTACCTTTTCTTTTTCTTTTTTTTTTTTAAAGATTTTATTTATTTATTTGACAAAGAGAGAGAGCACAAGTAGGCAGAGCAGCAGGCAGAGGGAGAGGGGGACGCAGGCTCTCCACCAAGCAGGGAGCCCATTGTGGGACTTGAACCCAGGACTCTGGGATCATGAATTGAGCCGAAGGTAGCGGCTTAACCGACTGAGCCACCCAGGCGCCCTACCATACCTTTTCTTAAGTTTACCTTACCTTACACTTACCTTTCTAAGGTTCCCAGATGGAAGCGTTCCTGGAGTTCCAGGAGGTCCCTGCCCTTCTGGTAAGGAGGCTTGTTCCTACGCTGCCTCAGTGCTCCGGTAGGTGGTTCTCAGCAAGCCACCTGGTGGAGCTCTCAGGACTACAAAGTAGGCAGAAGGTCACACAAATCTCTTTGAACTTCGAGGTCTCATAGCTCTGCGATGCCCGTCCTCACGGTGGCAAGGCCACGCTTGTCTGGCAGGAGCACTCCATCGCTGGAGGCACCTGTTTCCTGTGATTTCGAATGCAAACTTTCTCCAGGTAAACAGGGCTCGATGGATGGGTTTGGAAGGAGGCCTGAGGAAGCAGGGTGGAGGTGAGATGGAGGGAGGGAGAGGAGACTTCGGCCTTACTCACTCACGTGTGGCCATGGGCACTCATGCATGCTTTCATCTCAAGCACAGACTCAGTTTCCCCCTGTGTAAAATGGGCACGGGGAGGGCAGGATGGAAGCTGGTCAGTGCTCCCAGGCAGCACCCGTGTTGCAACCCCTTCCAACTCTCCTCTCCTTCAGGGCACGAGGGGGGGTCATTGTCCTCCTGTCCTCGTAGTTAGGAGGGGCTGGGTGATCGGTTCTAGCCAGAGGAGTATGAACAGATAAACAGAAGGGTCGTATGTCCTTTTGACCTGCAACATGTAATCGTACAAGATTCTTCAGTTCTTCTCCTGCTGTGACTGAGGATGTTCCTTCATTAGTCACGGGGCCTGATTAATTATGTGTGATCCTGTGATGATTTCTGATGTGTCACCTTGGTTAGACAGTCCCCAGTTATCTAACAAAATATGAATCTCGGTGCTTCTGTGAAGGAATTTTGCAGATACAATTGCAGTTCCTAATCAGTCGACTTTAAGTACTCAAAAGGGAGGTTGTCAGGGGTGGGGTGGGGTGGGTGGGGCGGTGGGCCTGGCCTGATCAGGCAAGCCCTATTGCAAAGGGGCTAGGCTTTCCCTGAACTAGGGACTCCAAAGGGGTCATGTCAGTAGTTTCAGCCTTGGGTCTTCCCTGCCTGTCCAACAGACTTCCAGGTTGCTGAGTTAGCCACCCTACTTGCATAAGCCAGTGCCTCACCATAAATGCCTTCCTATATTACTGGTTCTGCTCCTCTGCTCAAACCCTGACTGATACTGAGATCCTTGGCAATGACTGAGGTGCAGAAGAAATGAGAACTAAACCTTTGTTGTGGTAAGCCCCTGAGATTTTGACGTTTGTTACTGTAGTGTAATCTGGCCTATATTGACCTTCACAACAGTATTACTAGAGCTCTTGTTCCATCCTGTATTTTAGCTGGCACATCCATCTCCTTCTGGAATGTAGGATCCTTGAGGCAAGCCCCATGTCCCATGTCATCTTTCTAGACCCCAGAGAAGACCATAGTTCCTAGAATGCAGTGGGACTCTGTAATGTTTCCCCAGTGAGTGGAACCCCCAGTGCTGAGCAGCATCTTGGCTTGGAAGAGCACCCAGCACAGTCCCAACCCATGCAGGTACACTGGCCAGAATGTTCTGATGGGCAGAGCCCCGTAGTCTACCTGCCAGTAGCATCTAGACTCCCTTGGAAAAAAAGTCTGAAGCTAATGGCTTAGTGCAAAGAGTTTTATGACCAGAACTGTGTTCGAATCCTGGTTCCACAGCTCTTGAACTGTGAGACTGTCGGCAATTTGCTTAACCTCTCCAAATCTTGATTTTCTCAGCAAAGGGAACTGGGGGTTGGTTTTAAGTATTACAGGACCAGCATATATCATTATATTGAACCATACTATGGTGCACTCAAAATGATACTTCTTGAGAAACCCTAGGTGGGCCTGGCCTATTGCTTCGGCACGTTTGTTTAGCAGTCCTCATATTTGAAATGGTCAAAGATAAAAAGGAAGAGCATAATCACATCCTTAGGGACTGGGTGTAAACCTGTAACTCGCACTATGCACATGCACACACTCATAGGTACACAGGCCCAGGAGTGCAAACGGAACACAGGGAATGGGCATTGACATTTTCCAAACTACTGTTCGCATTCTCAAACCTGGCTCTGATTTAAATCCGGAAGGATCATTTTATCTTATGTTCCAAAGAACTGTGGCAATACCCAGTGCCCACTCAGAGCAGAGGTTACCCCCCACCCCTCCGTGGTTTGATTTTTATCTACTTTTCACTTCTTCTCTTGCCAGTTCCATCTTCCAAAAGGAATCAGCTGTAGGTTACAAAATGTGATTCTTTTCACGGAGCTTGGTTTAACCTCATAGGATCTCCACATTGTTTTAAATAATAATTTCTGACCCACTTATGCACCCTGCATCACCCAAAGCTCAGCATCTCCTAAATTAAAAAAAACATATTTTCATTATTCGTTTTGTTGGAGTCACTTCTCTGGGTGAAAAGTTCACATGACAATATTTTTCTTCTGTACACGTCATCTACCCCTTCTTCCCCCATTCGTGAGGTAAAGTCACATTTTTTTTCCCCTGGATCTTTCACACTCACTGTCCTCATAGGAAATTTAGATTGTATTTGACTGGGGATCAGGGATGGAGAAACGCATAGAACATTCCAGTTAGAAAGGGCTTCAAGATTATCGGGCTCAACAGCTTCACTTCAGAAATTAAAAAAACAGACTCAGATTAAGTGACTTGCTCGAAGTCACACAGCAATCAAGTTTCAGAGATAGAAGAAAATCCCGATTTTCCACTCCCTTCTCTATGTTCTTTCTACCAGATACGCAATGACTAGACTTTCTGGAGTTTCCTGCACAGTCCTAAAGTTCACCAAATTCTACTTCTACCATTTGTCTCTATTTTGAGGTTTATAAAATACTGTCACTTCATTTTCTCGCAGTCGATAGGTTTAACTTTTCTTCTTCTCCTCTTCCTCCTCCTCCTTATTCTTCTCTTCCTCTTTCTCCTCCCTTTTCTTCTACTTTTAAAGATTTTCTTTATTTTAGAGATGGGGGAGAGAGAGAGAGAGAGAGAGAGAGAGAGAGAGAGAGAGAGAGAAGCAGGTTCTGTACTCAGTGCAGGGCTCTATCCCAGGACCCTGAGATCATGACCTGAGCTGAAATCAAGAGTTGGATGCCTAACGGACCAGGCCACCCAGGCAGCCTCAACTTCTTTTTTCCTTAAGAGAAAGTTTTCCCAGTTCATCTGTGATCCAAATCCACGGACAGCTTTTCCTGTTTTAGGAAGTGTTCACAATGCTGGTGATATACCACCACCCAGGGAAAACTTGGAAAGGCACTTCATTTAGGAAGAAGTACAAACCATCTGCATGCCTGGAATGTTCTGTGGAAGGTGCAGGTCGATGAGGGAGAAGAGAAGAAAGCGGGTGGAAGGAAATTCAGATGTGCTGTATACAGTGTTAGTGAAGCCTGTTCCTTGGTCAGCTTGAGAAATGGAAATTACCGGCCCAGGGGCTCAAGTTCCAGCTCTCTTACGCCTGTGGAATGAACGCTTCATCCATCTTCCAGCCTTCAAAAAAGGAAGGGCCTCCAAGGAATTGGGGAGCCTCCCAACAGATGGGAGCGTCCATGGCAGGGCCCCCCACATCAGCCCCGGTGGTCTCCCCCTCTGGCCCCTGCAGCCTGCCCATCTGATCTTCACAATTAGCACTGGATTACATCCTGTCCTATTGTCCGCTGTCTGCACGGTACAATTCAGCCTTTATTAGATCAGCATAAATGCGGTTCTATGTAATGCTATCTTGTCCCCTGTCTCATGGGTGTGTCCGTCTCCCCCAACTAAATCAGACGAGAATTTTGTCTGAATTTTCTCCTGTGTCTCATGGCATCCATCATTGTGCAGGAACCCTGCAGATTCTGTGGCCTTTGGTGACCGACCGCCTGTAAGTATAAATCCCCAAATACCGGGATTCTAGTGCCAAGCTGCCATTTCTCTATTTTTGCACTACGTACATCATTTGTCAGAACATTAAATGCGCAGGTGGAAAGAAGTAGGTATCACTCAACTTCTTTTGAAAAGCTGAAATCAACCTCTGGGCTCTATCAATTTCCCACCAAGCTCCCTGGCCTCGCTCCCACCCCTGGACCTGGGCAGAGGTGTGGGGGTGGCGGGGGTTGCATCCGTTCTCTGTTTTGGGCCTGGCTGCACCCCTCCTCNGCGGGGGCGGCAGCGGGGGGGGGGGGGGGGGGACTGGAGGAGGAAACGTGGGCATGCTGAGTGTCACAATAGGACAGGCTTTGTCCAGGGGCCATGGTGCGTCTCCACTGACCTTGGAACCCAGTGACTGGGGACAACTGAGGGGAGGCAGCTTCCTTCCCTCTCCAGGCTGCAGGTTTTTAATGTCTCCTTTGTTGGCCTGGGCCCCTGGAGACTGCCCTGAAGGGAGAGACTCGAGGCTGTTCCCTCCCTCCCGGACAAAATGGTGCATGCTTTTCCTGTTTAAACAGGGCGCAGTTGTGAAGAGGCCTGACTCCGCACACACCAAGGCCCGGCAACGGCTGCAATAAATCAATAGGAAAATAGAAGCTGCCAGTTAGACTAAACAAGTGCATTTGCAAAGACGGCTAGCCCTCATTAATCACTCTGACAGTCCTAAAAACACATTTCCCCTTTAATGACTGTATTTGGATAATCAGTGCTTTTTCCTCCTCAGTCAGAGTTTGAGTAACAGACAGCTGGTGTTATTACAGCCATTGGGGAGGGAGGGCTGGGATTAGGGTCTAGGCAGAGCCATCCACTGGAGGTCTCCTCAAACGGGGTTTGCTGCAAAGCTGTTGTTACACAAATAGCGAGGGGGAGCTCTGTACTTCCATTGATGGCTCCCGGGGGCAGCCATGTGCGAGTTCCCCCCAAACCTTGACACCCACCTGCATTATGCGAACACAAAAGCCTCAAGTTGGCAGATTTAACCCGGGCTGGGGCTGGGCGGCAGGCAGGGGTTTCTCCAGCGGCAAGGTAAGAAGATGGGTTGATGTGATTTGGCTTTGTTTCCTTTAGGTGACTTTGGCTTTCCGGAGAAAGTTTGAAACCCAGCACATTCCTCTTTATAAATGATGTAACACATTAATGCAGAGCACATTATGAAAATGGTAATTCAAACCCATAGTGCTCCAAATTAAACCATACATTATCGGATGCACTCAACCATCTATTTTGCAAAAAGACAGGATGAATGAAATCAAATCAAACAGAAAACTGGAGAGCGGCTTCCCCTACAGAATGATTAATAAAGTGCAGAGCCTCAGGATTATTGCAAGACGAATTCCACGGTCACCCAGACATACATCAGGTAGGAGTTAGCTCATGTATTGAGAGACACGTCACAGAGTGCTGGGAGGGCCTGGCAGTTAGGGCTGCCCCACGCCTCCCCCTTGGGCTGTGGATTTCTCAGGAGGTGGGTTTGGGGGGCAGGGGGCGGCTGGCAAGTTAAAAACCCAACACCACACCATTCTGTTTGTGTCAATCCTGCATCCGACAGTGAGCCTTTCCCCTCCCTCTTCTCCTCCCTTCCTCCCACTGCTGCCCATGAGGCCACAGAAATAACCAGGCAAGAGGTGTGAAAATCTGACCTGGAGCCAGGAACGTCCAGTGTCTCAAGTTCCAGCTCCAAGCTTCCACCCTTCCTGGTGCCTTGGGAACACAGGCCCCATTTCTGGCGCCTGGGAGAGATTAGGAGGAAGAGGGGGGAGGAGGGCTAGGAAGAGAAGGAGGTGGAGAAATTGAAGGTGGAGGTGATTCTGGAAGAAAAGAGTTGCCGGATGAATTAATTATGCAAACAAGCAGTTGGTGGGGAGTATTATCTCTATTAAAACAGCAACTTTGTTTAATGAGAATTTAGCTATTGAAAGTAACCAACTCCCCACCAGCTAATTAAACATTTCTTAGGAACTGGCACCCATTTCTGGTGAGGAGGGCTGACATTTCAGGGTGAGAACTGGGACACTCCAAACTACCCTGCTTGTCCTTTGATGTCACAATGGTAGCGGTGGGGGGGCAGCCCATTCCAACTAGGCAAAGGGTATCCTTCCCAGTCTGCAAAGGCTACTAATACATTTTCTGGGGGAACTCAATAGTCTGAGGGCTTTCTAAGCTTCGGGTGAGCCAAGCAGCTCTAGAAACGTGACTTTTGCTTACACAGAGAGTTCAATCTTGGAGACAGCGAATCTATTCCTTTCTCTATCCCAACAAGAGGAACTTAGCTAGGGAGGTCTGAAGACAGCAAAGTTTAGGAAAGAGAAAAGTTTAAGTCTTCCTACAGAGGGAGCAATTTCCAGCAGTTTTAGCAGGCATTTAAAAAAAAAAAAAGGTATCTGGAGGAAAGACAAGGAAGGACTTGAAAGGAAGGGAAGATGGGAAATAAGCAACAGCAAATAAAGCAATAGAAGAGAAGGAAGAAAAAAAAAACAGAGCAACTCATAACATTTCAGATCCTTTAAACATTCGAATGGCCAATTTGAACTTGAGAACTCGGAGAATGATGATTCCCCAGGAAGACCCTGACGGGGTCCCAGGGCGGCTTCGCCAGCCCCTTCTCCAGCCCTTCTCCCTGACTCCCCCTGCGCCCCCGCGTGCCCAAAGACACCAGCAGCCCAGGTCCCTGTCCCTGGACACACGTAAGTTCTTATGGTGGTCGGCACTGACATTTTCTGCAGAAGCAGCCTGAGGTTTTCTCTTGGCGAATGAAAGAATTTTGGCCAGAAACAAAGATACAGCGGCAAAACTTCAAAAAACCCTAATCCGAACCTCCACAAAAACATCTGACGTTGAGGTTTTGTCAAGTCCCAGGCCCTCCTGCGATTCTCCAGCGGGGTGTGGTGTGGCCTCAAACCACACGGCCGGGCGGAGAGAGCGTCCCTCCCACGCCGCCCTTCCGCACTTGACCTCGGATCTACCCACGTTTCAGAGGCACGCGGTTCGCGGAGCACCAACTGCCCGGGAAGTCGCAGTCCTCACAGAAAAAGCCAAGCAAAACAGCAGCACAACAACCGATCCCAAAGCTCCCTCGGGGCCGACACCGAGGAGAGCGGCCAGGAGGGGGCGAGGGAGCCCACTTCGAAGTGCGCCCAACAGGTGGCCTGGCGCGTCCCAGGCGCTGGAGGCCGGGTGCGCCTGGAGCCCGTGGCCTTGGCGGCTCACTGCCCAAGGTGGACGTGCAGGCGGTCCGTCCTCTCCTCCTGGCTCGCAGAATCCCCGCGCCGTGGGGAGGTGCTCGGCCCTGGTCCCAGCTTCCTGATAAACGGCGCCCCATCCTCGCCTGCCCGAGGATGCCCAAGCCAGTGCCAGTCGTGTGAGCTCAAGACAACAGGGGCCGAGAGTGGCTTCAAAGTCCCGAGGAATCACCGCGTCTTCGCAGCAAAACCCAAACCCAGTCCAGGGGTCTCTGAAGGCGCAAATGGCGGGGGTCGACAACCCAGCGCTGGCCTTGGGGAGCTCCTAAGCCTTGCAAAGCACCAGTTTCAGCAGGGCCATTTACTCTTTGGTGTCAAGGTGTATAAAAGGCAGTCAAGAAGAGGAAATTATTCGCATTTCGAGTGGGAAGCGCCGAAGGCGTCGTCGGGGCTGGCGCCCGTCTCTCGCCTTTCTGCCACGGGGTGGCGCCAGAGGCACGTCGACTGTGCATACCTGCAGGGCTCTGGGGACGGTGAGGCCAACAGTCTGAGCCCCACGTCCTGGTTCCTTTCTCAGCCCCTTGTACCTCTAGGCCCAGAGGAAAAACCGCATTTACACACTCCCTCCACCCTGTCCCCAGGAAATGTCAAGGACTTTAAAGGGAGCCTGGGAGCTAAGTAACCAAGTGGAAAAAAAACCCATAAAGGCGGTTTTATATTATTTGTAATGCGTTGGCAGAAGTTTTGTGTTTTTTTCCTACTCCCCCCACCCCCCTTCTTGAGGAAAGGCATTAAACTCAATCTTGAACGGAAATCTCAGAAGGAAACCATAAGGTATTTAAACAAGAATAAAAGAAGGACATCTGCTCAGGTGTCTGGAAGTGGAACAGTGGGTGAGGCAAGAGAGAAACACACCACGGTGTGAATATAGCCAAGTATTCCATTTATTAACAAAATAAGTCTTACCAAGGGAGAGCTCTATTCATCCCAAACAGGCCCCACAGCCCCCGCACTGCTGCATAAGACCAGGAGGGAAGATGTGGGGAGAAGACCCAGGGGTCGGAGTCTTCAATCCCAGTCACTGAGGGAGCCCACGGAAGCCCACGGCCAACTTTGGGGATTCTGTTGGGTCAGGCCTGGAAGGGGGTGATGGGGCTACTGTGATCCGTGTACTCCCCGACTCCCCAACTGTCCCCCAAAGGAGCTACCAAGGTTGTATTGCCCTCTGATATTGCCACTGGTCTGCTTTGGAGGGATCTAGCGAGAATCACTGACCCTACCCCTACCACCAGGAGAGGGACCACTGCCCTCAAAATGGAGAATAAAACAGGACAATCAATGCACTTTGCAAAATATAAAGAGCAAAGTTTCACCCCAGCAGGGCCTCCTCCGACTTTTAATTGAATAAGAGGAGCCCTACAGGTCCCCCCCGCCCCCAGCAGGCAGTGTGACTACCGGGTGTTTGGGGCCATGAAAAGTCTGGAAGGTAGAAAGGTGGTCAGAGGCCACCTGGGGCTCTCTCTCACAGGGGAGCCTGCTGGTGGGTCAGGGCTCTTACTGCTTAGAGCAAGACAGAGGAGTAAGGCTCTAATTTTGGGGGCCAGGGTGCAGGCCAAGGGCCCCAGAAGGAGAGGGTTGCAGGGGACGAATCACAGAGCAGAGTTCTGGGTCAATAGAACACAAGACCTCTTGCCACGAAGGGGATCCCTGCACCCCCCGAAATGAGTTACAAAAAATATCTCCTCTCTGTTACTTGTACAAAGGATAAAACAGAACCTCGAATGTAAGGAAACAAGAAGAAATGAAGGGGAAAGAGGGGAAAAGAGAAGGGGGAAATGTAGTCTTAACGGTTAGGAAGCATGCAAGAAACTCCAGAGGAAGGGAAAACAAATAGAAGAACCCCAGAACCCCAAATCTCCCTCCTCCCCCTACAACCAAACCAATCAAAAAAAGGAAAAAAAAAAGAAAAAGAAAAAGAAAAAAAAGAACCTTACATCTAAGAAAAAAAAAATAAAAGAAAGGAAGAGGGGTGGGGAACATGTAGTTATTTGTGTGATTAATATTATTATTTGGGGAACACAGACTTTTTGCATACCATTGACTCGTGTGGGCCATTAATGCACTTATATTCCCAGCTTGTAAGCTAACATTATAGTAAATAAATACACAGTCTGGTGGGGAGGGTCTGGGCAGGGGGATCCTGGCAGGGACAAGCAGAAGTGGAGGTTGCAGCGGCGAGGCGGTGGGGTGGGGGGGAGAGAAGGGCGGGGATGTAGGGAGGTGGCGGAGGAGGAAAGAAGAGGGTTGGGTGGGAGCAAGAGCTGTAGTTACTGGTATCCCAGTGCGGAGGCGGAGGCTAGTCTCTGTCCGTACAGCGCATACGGTGAGTAGTAGGGTCCGGCTGTGGGGAGGGAGGGCACGGCCAGGCCCCCGGCTGTGGATAAGTGGCTCTTGCCATAGGGGTGGTACCGGCTTAGCCCCAAAGTGTGTGGACTCCGCAATGACAGCGACCCGGGACTGCCCGGGGCGGTGGGCGGGGGGAGGTGCAGGTGGCAGGAGGCTGCGGCCGCGGCGGCTGCGGCGGCGCTGCCCAGGCCGGAAGCCCCGGGGTAGGCGGCCAGAAGTTTCTCCGCGCCCGGCAAGGCCGTGTGAGTCCGTAGGTGGCTGAGCAGCTCCTCCGAGGTGGCGAAGCGCTTGTCACACGGCCCGCTCGCCGCCACCCAGTTGCAGCTGTGCGGCAGCGGTTCGTTCTGCAGCATGAAGCCGTAGGTGTAGAGCGGGTGGCCGGGGAGCGCGGCCTGGGCGGCGCTGGATGAGAGCGCAGCGGGCTGCAGGGGGTGCCCGGGGTACACCAGCGGGTAGCCCCCAGCCTTCAGGCTGGGCGCAGCGGGGTCGTGCGCGCTGCAAGTGGAGCAGCTGGAGCCGCCGAGGTGCGAGGCGCTGTGGTAACCTCCCAGGCAGTAGGGGTCGCGGCATAATCCCTGCAGGAACGAGGGCGGGGAGGCCCCGGTGAGCGGGCTGGAGCTGGGGGGCTTGCCGGGTGGCAGGCCCAGGCCCCCCGACAGCTGGCCTCCCACGAGGCCGGACTTGCTAGGATCCAGGCCAGGCACGAACTGAGACGGGTAGCCGGCGTAGGCGCCCACGATGGAGCCGTGGTAGCCGATGCTGGAGGGTGGCAGCGGGAACACGGAGTGGCCTGGCTTGTAGGGGGACACCGGCGCCACGTGGCCGGCCCCCACCAGCGCAGAGGGCGGCTCGGACTTGCGCCCGGAGGCCCCAGCCTCCGCGCCAGCCGCGTGGGCGCTGGGCTCCCCACCGCTGCCGCGGCTTACGGCCGCAGCCTCCGGGCTGGGCTTGGGCTCCTGGTCTTTCTTGTCCAGCTCCCCGCCGCCGCCCCCGCCGCCGTTCTTGCAGTCAGAGTGCTGCGGGGAGCCGCCCCGGGAGCCACCAGGCGAGGACGACGACGACGACGCAGAGACCGGCGCTCCATGCGGGGGAAAGGGCGTGCAGGCGGCGCTGGGGACCCTGAAGCCCGCCTTGTCTCCCGGGGACAGGGAGGATGAGGAAGAGGTGGAGGACACGGAGGAGGAACCGCTGTCTTTGCGGGAGTCGCCGCCGCCGGAACCCTTGGAGTAGGGCTTGAAGCTGGACTTGTCCTCTGCAGGGGAGTCCCCCAGCTGCTTGAGGGCCGCAGACGCGGAGGCCGCGCCCGTGGCGGAGCGGCCGGGGTCCTTCTCCGCTCCCAGCCCGTTGGCCGCCGCTGCTACCGAGTTGAGCTTGGACGAGGGCGGCGGGTCCGGCTTGCCGATCTGCGAACAAGTCTGGGCCAGCAGCGCCAATGGACTCTTCTTGGCGTCCAGCTGTGGGAGACAGCGGCAAGGGACGGGAGAAGGGTGTGAGACCACCAAACCGACGGAGCAAGCGGGGTGTCTGGGGAGCTGGGTGGGCGACGGGACCGGAAGGCCTGGGGCAGAGGGGCTGAGAGCAAGGGCCGGGAGGGGCGGCGCAGCAGGGTGGAACTGCGCTCGCAGAGCCCGAGTGGGATCCCTCGTTCCTCTGGGTCCCACGGTGCGGCACAGGCCCGGGGAAACGCGGCAGTGGAAGTGGTCCACCGGAGGCCGCCGCGGGAGCAGGCGACTGGTCTGGGGTCGGGGCTGGGGGAGGGGCCGTGACTCGCCCCCTACCCTCTAATCTCCCCCTCCCCCGCGCCCAGGAGAAAACTTATTCCTTCAGTTTGGGGAACTTCGCTTGGGACGGGTTTCAGGCGGTGGCGCCGCGAGGTAGGAGCCGGGAGAAGCGCATTCTACAGCGAGTGCGACGGTTGGCGCTCTCCAAGTAGCCCCTCCCTCCCGGGGAGGGCACCCAGAGAAGTGGGAGGAAGAAAGACCTGGGATCGGGAGTGCCGGGGCGTAGTGCGCTCTAACCGGATGGGACAGAGGCGGAGTGGGACGGGGGCAATCCGGCTTCAAAGAGGCCAAACCGGTGTGTGTGTTGGGGGGGGGGCGGCGGCGGCAGGAAAGGCCCAGGAGAGATCATCTCTAGTCTGGAAACTGGGTGCCGGCGGAAAAGTAAAGGACCCAGTGGAGACTCTAAGAGCAAACCCAAGCCAAGGGAAAACACGCAGCTCCGAAAGGCGAGTGTGGAAGTGGAAACCTTCCACCGAGAAGCTTGGGGAGAAGCCGGCGGCCTCCGATCCCTGTTCCCTTGGTCCCTCCTCACCCCGTCCACCGGCGCGGCCGGACCTGGGCGTCGCACCGAGCCCCGGGGCGCAGGGAGTAGGGCCGCTGGCCCGGCACTGGTGGGAGGAATGGGGCCAGCGCTGGGCAGGCAGCGACCAGGAGACTGACCTCGATGGGGCTGACGGGAGTGGAGGACAGCGGCTGCAGGTACTCCGGGTGCAGGAGGTGGCCGGTGTGAGCGCTCAGCATCTTCAGGACCCTGATAGGGAGCCGGTTCGCCTGGCGCAGGGGGTCCGCCGGGGGCAAGAGGGACACCGCCGCCGGCACCGCCGGCCTCTTCCCGCCGCCGCCGCTGCCGCTGCCGCTGCTTTCGGGTGTCCTTGGGTTAGATCCAGCGGGCGAATCGCTCATTTGGAGGAGGCAGCGCCACTGGGGGGGCGGGGAGGGAGGGGGAGCACCGGGGAGGCGAGCTCCCGGGGCGGGGGGGCTCGCTCCGCAGCGTCGAGCGCGGTGCAGCAGCCGCTGCGCCTCCACCCCTCCTCCACCGACGCCGCCGCAGCCGCCGCCGCCGCCGCCGCCGCTAGTCCCGGCGAGCAACACAAAAACCTTCGCCTTCCCGGAGCCGCACGTCAAATAGCCGCGATCGGCAGCCACACTTCAAAGGGATCGCCGCGCCCGCCCAATCGCAGCTCTCGCCGGGACCCCGGGGCGGGGAGAGCGGCGGGCGGAGGCCGGCGCCGCCGGTGGGAGGGGAGAACCTTAAAGGGGCCTCGCCCGCGCGCCGCCGCCGCCTCGGCCTCTACCACCCGCCGTACTCCTCCCCTCCCCCCAGCCGGGTCGCCCTTGCCCCGGGGTCCCATAGAGGGCAAGACTTCTCCCGGACCCTGGGCTCCGCGCCCTATCCCCGCTGGCTCTCCTGTCTCTCTCCCCTCTCCCTTCACACCGCCGGGGGTGGTGCTGGTCGGGTCAGTCCCCCGCCAGCCGAGTGTGTCTGGGGTGGGGCGCACTGGGGTGGGGTGCGGGGGTAGGGGCGCAAGGCGCTGGCTCCGCAGCAGCCGAATCCCAGCCTCTCCCGGAGGCCGCCTGGGGGCGGGCCACGCCTCCCCAGTGCCCGCCTAGCTCCGGCCCTGCTCGGGCTCTGCTCCCGTCCAGCTCTCTTTCCCTAATTGGCTTCTCCCTGGTGTGCTCACTTGGAAGCGCCCGAGCCTTGGAGGCGTCCACGACTCTCGGGACGCGGCGTCGCCGCTCCAACTACTTTGAGCCTGTCCTGTCCGAAGCCTGCAAGTTTGAGGACTCCCTTCCGGGGTGAGATGGTCGCGACGAAGCGCGGTGTCCTAGGCTGTGCCCACCGCCCGGACGCGCCTGGCGCGCGCTGCCTGCACACTGATTTATAGGTTCGGTCTTGGGTGTGTTTCAGATTTCTTACAGTGTCTGTTTAGGGGCGCGCAATTCCCTCACTGCAGCGCGCCTTGCTGCTATTTTGGGGGGGGGACCCAGGAACACTGGAGAGGCCAGTATACCAGAGGAGCGGGGGAATCGCTCTCTCTACGTGCTGCACGGCGGTACAAACTCCAGAGTCGCGCCTTCCCATTCCCATCTCTTCTCGTGGGGGAAAATGCACTAGCTTTTCCCAGGGAAATTTTGGAATAAAAACTTTTTGTTAAAAATAACAATACCCCCCTCCCCCTCCTACCTCCCCCCGCCTTTTAGATTAAGTGTGTATTGCCGGCTTCGCGCTTGGCAGAGATTTTACATAGTCATAAGTACTGACATTAAAGTCAGAAGGTGAAGCTGGTCCTTTGTGCGCCGGCCTCTAGGGAGACCACTTTCCCGTGCTCTCAGCGGCCAGTGGAGGCGCGCTGGTGTCACTGCCTCCCTTCCAGTACCACTTTCCCAGACCCGATCCATCACACTGATTGTCAGGCCTGTCACTCCGGGCATATTGCTCCGGGACTACCCGACCCTGACTCTGCCGGGTTGATCTACGCCTTGAAACAACAGGAGAACCCAAGATGGGGATAGGTGATTTCAAAGGTGCTCTCTAAACGGAAAGAAATAACCATCACGGAAATAACAAATAGCAATCCCGTACATTTATCATGTTCAGTAAAGGAGACAGCAGGCACCACTCCCAGGCCATATCAATCATACACTAAACTAAATGTACTCCCTGCATCCCTGCTGTTTTTTGGGCAGTATGCATAGACCTCTTAGAAATTACACAGGCTCTGCCTGCCTATTCCAGTTTGAATCCAATCCAGTCAGGTTGAAACCAATGCTAAGGGATGCCTGGGCTGAGAGGTGTCTTCCATATTGCAGCAAGAGGGGTGCGAGAGAGGGGTGATCCATCTATGTGGTGGTTTCTAGGCCCCCTCCCCCCCCACCATGCCAGCCTCTGTGCTTTCTGACTTTGCTGCCACTGCCAACACCACATTTAAAAGTCCATTGCAGGGCTGCTGCAACCTACAAGCCTATTTGGCCTTGGGGAAATTGCTGCCCAGACAGGAACAGAAGAAAGCCTTACAGACTGGAAAAGGGTGGGCCTCTTATAGGCACCCTGGAGGAGGACTAGCCGGGAAGAGAGGAGACCCAGGAGGCAGAGAGAGATGAAAGACTCCTTCTTGATTATTGTAACCAGCCCAGCTGTGAGAGCCAGCCAAAAAATCCTTCCAGGACCCAAGCAGATGTGTGTTAGGGATGATTAATGGGAAATCAGTTGGGAACAAAGGGGAGGGGAGAGAGAAGAGGAATTTGGAAGGAATAGAGGGGTAGGAGGCTGCAAAGAGGAGAGAGGGGAGAATAGAGGATGACACAATATTTAGAGGAAAAGAGAGGAAAAAGGGAGTGAATGATTGAAAGAAAAGGAGAAAGGAGGGGATGATGGTAGAATGGGCAGGCTCTGGGTAGAAGGTGAGCAATTTGCCTCAGTAATAATATATTGTCCTTACACACACACACACACACACACACACACACACACACACACACACAGCCCCACCCACTAGTGATCACCAATAGGAGGAGTGGATGCCTGACAGCACTGAGGCCAGACCAGGCCTCTTTCCCTTCTCCTGGAAAGTGCTAGCAAGGGAATAGGACACCTTTCCTTTCACGGTGCTGGTAAGAGCAACAGCACTCTTCTGGCTGAATCCACCCAATTGCCTAGGAGAGAAGATGGGATACCAGACTTAGCCAGGCCAGAGGCCTAATTAAAACAGGACTAGACGATGATTACAGTAGATATTTGACACTCGCTTAGCTGAAGCGCTGGTATAGACTCCTAACTGGGGCCCCACTGGCCTACAGCAAGGGCAGTGTTCAGAGGAATGGCTTGCCACCTGGGAGAGAACAAGGCTCGGTATTCAGCTGGGCCTTATTCACTGCAGGTCAGCCGCGGACAGAGCATGGAGCTGTAGGGATGAGGTTGAAAAGCCCGTGCAAGATGTTGTACAGGACATAGGGCCCATGTCCTGGCCTTGCAGAAAAGTGGCAGATGTGGGGCGCCTGTGGGGCTCAGTCGGTTAAGCGTCTGTCTTTGGCTCAGGTCATGATCTCAGGGTCCTGGGACTGAGCCCCGCATCAGGCTCCCTCCTCCATGGGGAGCCTGCTTCTTCCTTTCCCTCTGCCTGTTGCTCTCCCTGCTTTTGCTCTCTCTGTCAAATAAATAAATAAATAAGAAGAAAAGAAAAGAGGCAGTTGTTGGTTAAGGAGCCTCCCTCTCTCCAGGACCTGCTCAACTTGCCCCAGGAGCGAGCAGCCCCATTAAGATAGGATGGGGGAAAGGCTGCTGGAGAATGAATGCCCTGTGCCTTTCCGTGTGTCAGGCACTCCACGAGCCTTAGGTACTCTTCTCCCCATTTCCAGCTGAAGAGAGTGAGGCTGGAGATGTTAGTCCCTTCTCCAAAGTCACTTGACCAGTGAGTGGCAGAGTGGTCACTTGCAATTGGGTCTCTCAGAGCCAGGCCTTTGAACCATGCTGCTCTGGTGGGTCTGGGCCTGAGCAAGTCAACCTCCCTTCCCTTTACCCACGTGTGAGGCGTAAGAGTGGCCTCCAGGGTTCAGGAGGCTGGAAGCAGTCAGTGTGTGTCCACATGTTCAGCCCTTGGCGCAAGGGGAGTCCCAGGTCAATGATGGCTGTGATTCGTGCATCCGAGGCACTGGCACCCTGGAGACCAGTCACGATAGTAACGGGATCCGGAGCCACTCAGCACTGGGGACCGCCCCGCACAAGACCCAAGCTGTCCCCGAATTCGACCAGAAATGAGAGTAGCCCTCCCCAGCCTCCAGTCAAAATGAGTCTCTTTAAAAAATCCCCCAAGCCCTCAGGAAAACCCTTTAGGAAATTCTGAATATTTATAGATTTTTTTCACTACTTCCATTTACATAAAATTCGCCACCCAGGAGAAAAATGCCTGAGTCAGGCTGAGAGCTGGAGGTGGTGGATTTGTTGTGTGGGGTTAGTGTGGAGTTTTCAGTCCTGGCAGAGGCAGAATTGCCTGAATGATCGCCTCTCTCTGCATAACACTCAAACCCTAATGGCAACAACATGAAATAATATCTCACTGGGTAACTATTTACATTTTTTTTTTTTTTTTTTTTTTACAAGCTGTAAGAACTCTAAAAAGTCTGCCTCCTAGAGAACTTGGTTTTCCTCCCTGGCGCTTAATATCTTTCAGCGGCTGGCAATTACTGCCTTGGCCAGGAGCCCTGATTTAGAGCACCTCGCTCAGGGCCTGGGAGGCCACTTCCTCCGTCTGCCCCATCCCCAGCTTCAGACACAGCCCGGGGCAGGAGAGGGCCTGAGGGGCAAGAGCAGCCAGCTCTCGGGAAGCCTGTGTGAGGAGCTCCCTCCTCTGTGCTCTCACCGTCGTACTGTGTCCTATAATTACACTTATCACTCAGTATCTGCCCTCGTTTGTTTACTTGTCCACTCTCTCACTGGACTGTGACTGCTTCTCAATTGTCCGCTGCCTCTTTGTATTCTTAACCGCCTAGCAATAGCTTCCCAGAAGCAGGGCGGAGAGCCGAGCACTGCTGTTGTGGGCACTTTGCCCTTAATCCTAATCCTTACAGAAGCCTGAAGAGGTGGGTCCTCTCTTACCCCATCTCTCTGCGGAGGATCTGGGGGTTCAGTCATTTGCCCAAAGTTGCAGCTCCTGAGATGTGGGGCTGGGATGTGAATCTAGGCCATCTGAGTGTTATAAGTGAATGTTTGTTGGTGAATGAAGGAGAATTTTATCTGTAGGGTGCTATTTGTTTACATCTCACCTCACTGGACTCCCAAGAGGGTTCAAGGTGGATAACTTGGTGTTTTTCAAAATGTCAACTATATAAACATGTGAAAGGATCTTTCCCCAAATCTGTGTTTCTGTGTTCATTATTACCCTAACCTCCCCACCTCCCCGGCTCCCCAGCAATTTTCTGAGTTATTTTGGGCAGGTGTTTTCATCCCTTTGGACCGATGAAGAACAAGACATTGGGAGTTTTATGGGGGAGCCTAAAGTCACAGAGCGAATCGTTGGCAGAGGACCTCCCCCCCCCGCCCCGTTCTCCTGTCAGGGCCCATTGCAGTGTAGTGGGGAGGTAACTCCTTTTGATAAAAGAAAGAGGAATTAACTACTTTTCCTCCCCCTAGAATTTCCTTTGGAGATGCTGTGGGAAGTAATGGAGGAAAGGAAGTGTAGGCTGGAGCTTATCTTCAGGCCCTGGCGTTTGATCCCGGTCCTTGAGCAGGGTGCTTTGAAGAAGTGGTTTCATTTATCTCCTATCAGCCCCCAGGGAGATAGGCAGGGCTGGCCTGGGAGAGCAGTGAGGTGGGTGTGCTTCTGAAGCTCTTCTCGCTTCCTCTGCCCCGCCCATTCGCCCCATACCTCGGCCTCAGCCCTGGGCATTCACCCTTGACTACTTTGTTCCTTTGGGCCTTCAAACTCCTTAGGGATTCCTCTTAAATTACAAATACTGCTGGGAGGGATCCTATTTTAATAGTCAGCCAATGCCTCAGCTATGATTAGCAGATAGGGAGTGTGTCACCAGGGTGATAAAAACATTTCCTGAGCACTGATTGTGTGCGGGATGCTGTTCTGAGCTCCTTGCATGTGATAAGTCATGCCATAAGTCATTTCGGGGGGACCTGTTATGCCTGTGTGATAGGCGAGGTGCTGAGGCCCAGAGCTGTGAAATAACTTGTCTAAGGTACACAGCTAGAACATGGTAGAACCAGGATTCAAACCCAAGTAGTTGTTTCCTGACCCAGTTGACTGTATGCAGGACCGAGGGCGAAGGAGGCCTCTAGCAGGGAGAAACTGAAAACAGATGACTTTGTTTTCCAGAGTGCTGGTCTTCTCAATCAGGATTTCCCCTCCATCCCTAGGAAGGACAAGATGGCGGAGAGGAAATGGAGGCAGAGAAAGAAGTGAGAGGAACATTCACTTAATTAATGAGACTGGTTTGAACTAATGCATTCAATGACTGTTTTAGTGACCACTTGGTAGGCACAGGCCTGAGGTGATCCCAAGGTGGGTGAGGACCAGGGTGCCTGGGTGGCTCAGTTGGTTAGGTGACTGCCTTTGGCTCAGGTCGTGATCCTGTAGTCCAAGGTGGATGAGGACCAGAGTAAAGCAGCAGGCACATTCCACAGCTCCTGAAAGGCAGGGCAGCCCTTTCTTTTGAAGGGAAGGATCTGTGTGCTTCTTTTGCAAAAAAAAAAAAAAAAAAAAAAAAAGTCAGGAGGGCTAAACTTTAATCCTGCTTAGTAGCCTGTAGTTTAGTTACCCACTGTTCTTAAGTGCATTTACTCAAAATTAAATTCAGATCCACTAACATTTACTGAGTACCCTGTCCCGTGTCAGTATAAACCATGCGACATGTGTTCAGGCTCTGTCTCTCCTTTAGGTATAAGCAGAGTCCTAGAGTAGAACGAACCCCCCTGAAAGGGAAGCAGGGACCATGTTTGCCCGCACGTCCTGCCCCTGTGTGCTGAGCTTCCACCAGTTGGAACCAGTGGGCACCCCCAGGCCCTCCAGAAGACCTGGTTTAGTAGGTGGCAGACTGTGGGAATGATGTTTCTCTGATCCCCGCTTCTGGCAGGTAAGCCTTTAAACTGGTTAAAAGCGTGCACCTCTCTGGGCTGGGCCCGCCACAGCCTGGGATGTGCTGCTTCAGACTCATTTCAACAGAGACGATTAGAGAAAAAGGGGAGAGCTGCTCCGGCAGTGGCTCAATTATCACTGGTTGTACTTGAAGAAACCAAATTCCAAGATGTCAGAACAATTTCAAGGAGTGTTTGTTTCGGTGGCCCTCTGCCAGCCTCTGCTCAGAGAAGGAAACCAAAGAGGCTGGGTCCCCACCGAGCCCCTGGTCAGAAGTATCCAACTCTAGTGGTCCATTCAGAGTGGGGATTTACATAATGAACTGCCTCTGAACGTGATTTAAATTATTTTTTATTTTGTTGAAAAAATGCATTTATTTATTTATGACGAAGTACATTCCCATGGCGCCAAATTCCAAAGCTATGAGAATGTACAGTGAAAATACTTCCCTCTTGCCAGCTTGTTCCTCTCCCAGCGCAACAATGCTGTGAGTTTATGGCCCATCTTTCCAGAGATCTTTTGTATATATATATTAGCAAATATGTGTATTTCTTTCCTTCTTTGATACACAGATGGTGACATATTAAAAAATCGTTCTGTATTTGCTTTTTAAAAAAAACTTAAATATATGTTGGAGATTGCCTCATATCTATTTATTTTTTAGTCTCCTGGCTTTGTTACACAGATGTGCCACAGTTTATGTGACTGGCCCCCTCCTGGTGGACATTTGGATGCTTTCTCCTCTTGCTGCTGCAGTGATTTCCCAGATATACGTATATGGGTACATATAGAGTATTTATCATTTTCCACATGTGCTAATAGATCTATAGGGTGATATTTTTAGGAGTAGACGTGCTGGGGCAAAAACTTTATACGTTCAAAACAAACTCCCTTTGGATGGTTGGGAGGAGATACTTGGGATGAAGTGGAAGTTCCCCCAGGAAACATGAGGGACACCTCCAGAACCTTCTGCCCACATCCATTTGGAGAACTTGAAAGGCTCATTTCCATCTTTGGATTAAAAACAACAACAACAACAACAAAACAGAACACGCGTGCTTCTCATGACCCTGCCTTCTCCCCTTCCCACCGTCTCCCTCATTTAGTAGGAGAAAAAGGAGGAGAAGAATATTCAAGTCTGGCCCAAAAGAATGCAAGATATTGGCAAATACTTCTTTTAATAAAGCCAGCTTTCTAATTAGTAAGCCCCAGTAAGAACTCTGTATCATCTAGACCTTTCTTGTTTATGCTCACTGAAAGGCAAAGGTTTGTGTCAAAGAAAGTGCATGAAATGGTTTTGGTAGCATCAGTCAAGGTTCATTCCAGACCCAACCGTGAATTCCAGAAGGAGGCCTGTGAAGGATCGCAAGCATCAAGTTATGAAATCAACAATTACTATTAGTCACATGCTCACCGAGGCAGTTTTCATTTTCATTTTATTTTTTTATTTTTGAAGAGGTATTACCTGTAAAATTCAAAGGTATGGGAAGGCACACACGTAGGATTTCTCAACAAGGCTTGCCGCTTTTCTTTGTCAAGACTCCCAGGAGGAGCACTACTCTGGTCCCCTCACTTCCGGTCCTAGGTCTGGGCCTCTGAGTCAAAAGCTCCCTTTTCCTTCATAACCTTGACCCTGTGGCAATGGGAAGAACCATGGGGACCAGGCAGAGCGTTGATAAGCTCTTGGAATTGGGATAAATTTACATTCCAGGATGTCTAAAAAAAAATTCTAACATCTTGAAGAACTTTCTGCAGGTATCCGAGGAAGCTCTCGCTCGTCCCCAGGGCCTGTCATTGATAAGTTCAACAGAACCACTTTCTGCCAGGCTGTCTTTGTTTTTCTCACTAATTTCCTTAAATAAAGAAAAAAATGAACAAATGATTGAACAGAACAAAAAACAAACAGCCCAGACAGCCACAGCCAGGAAAACTACAGTAGTTCAAAAGCACAAGGAGACCGTGTCCTTTTCCCTTTGTTCATTCCTGTCCCGCCGCAGGCCTGAAGGGGCTCCCAGAGGTCCCTCTCCTCTCTCGGAGCTGGGTGAATTTTTCACCACTGCAGTCGAAATGCACGATGACAATCTCATTTGTGACAGGAGACATGTTTTAAAACAGTTGTTTTAAAACAACTGACAGAGTTGCAAGATGGAAAACGACAAGAAAGTGCGATTTTTTTTTGGGAGGGGGTGGGGCGGGGGGATAGGATGCTGGCAAAGGAGAACAGTATTTTCCTTATTAAAAGTTGGAATTCATTCTTTATTTGCGGAGCGAGTCAAGAAAAGCCTCGAGGAAGTAAACTGGGGTAGGGATATTGCATAAGGACAGGACTCGGAGGCCTGGACCATTGGGCTTCCTCGGGCTTGCCCTTGACCTGCTTCTTATTGGGCTTTCAAAAGACACGGTGCTGTATGCAAGTGTACAGGCTGTGTGGGGGCCAGGAGAGAGCCGAGCTCTTCTCCCCAACCCCACCTCTCCCTGTGTGATGTCTCCAGTCAACTCAGAGGGTGTCTGTGAGGCCCCAAGATCCCCACCTTGGACGTGATGCTTGGCAGTCCAGGCAGAGAACGCAAGCCGGACACCCTTAGAACAGTGGGAGAACAGTATGGGCTTTCGTACAGGTGGCTCTTTTCTGTGGGTTTAGGGGAGAGAAATAAAATGTTCTCGCCTGTGTTTTAGGAGAAATCTCTTTCCTACAGCCAGCTCCGGAAACTGTGATCTCCTTCTTATCGCTGTTCCTCCCTACAAGTCTGGAGGGAGAAGCACAGAAGCTGAGACCTTACCAGCACTGACCGTGACCCTACAGGAGAGGAGAAACTGAGAGCAAACATGGAGAGCAAAGAAGGGAAAGTAGGGAAAAGTTCATTCCAACTTGGACGAGAAAGTCGTTACTGTCCTCACTCTAAGAGTGAATTTTAAGAAAGTCTCTGGAGCTGGCGACAGGACCCAGGGCATGGAAAGGAATTGAAATACTCTTGGTACATCTTTTTAGAAAGCTTTTTTTTTTTTTTAAAGATTTTATTTATTTATTTGGCAGAGAGAGAGAGATCACAAGTAGGCAGAGAGGCAGGCAGAGAGAGAGGAGGAAGCAGGCTCTCTGCGGAGCAGAGAGCCCGATGCGGGCCTCGATCCCA